>VACF01002469.1:0-157365 GCA_006891605.1 Pleurozium schreberi | reverse complement strand
ARMAGAMYMASMRATGCYRGTGAAAAGCTCGCTCGGTCTACTTMATTTCCAGTTGCAAGCATGGTGTGCGTTTCTGTCACAGTCAAGCATTTTCAGCATGYCAGTAGGATCAGCAAGGTCCKAGCTCACGGTTTTTTCGTTTCAAGAAATTTGAAGCTTGACCTACCCTGACAATGACAAAATGGGTTGAGATTTCAGATACTACTCGATGTATGGTCACATCGAGAAGATGGCCGAGGAAATAAAGAAGGGAGCCGCTTCAATCGAGGGTGTCGAAGCCATTGCATTTCAGGTACCTTGAAACATCACTGCACTGCAAATTTTGGGTAAGGCCAAGCCAAGCCAAATGTACATCCTTGAACTTTTCCGTATGATGCTTCGAGATTTAGCAACAGTGCGTCAGACATAAGCTGAAATGAGTCACCAATTGAAACGTATCAATTCTTCAGAGCAGTAATGCGTTACCTATTGGAATGATCGGTGCGGTGGGGTGGGGTGTCACCATATGTGAAGGTGCCGGAGACGTTACCGCAGGAGGTTCTGCAGAAGATGGGCGCCCCTCCCAAGAGCGCAACCAACAATGTGATACAAACTGCACAACTGCCAGAAGCTGATGGATTTGTTTTCGGGTTTCCCACTCGCTATGGCATGATGTGCGCCCAGTTTAAGGCTTTCCTGGATTCAACGGGCGGCTTGTGGCGGACTCAAGCTTTGGCAGGAAAGCCAGCTGGAATCTTTGTCGCCACGGGCACTCAAGGAGGCGGCCAAGAAACCACAGCGTACACTCAGACACCAACTCTTCATTTGCATTTGCTTTTTTAGCTTCTCCAAACGACGATGACCATCATTGTTGACCTAATTAATAGGACCTGAATACAATGACCTCCCTGCAGGAAGCTTTCAAAACAAAGTATTCTACGTGTGCCGCCAACATAACAGCAGATGTAAAAATGGGGTGCTAATATTATTACCTCAAAAATCTGTGGGGCAGGTTGACAGCAATAACACAATTGGCACACCATGGAATGATCTTCGTTCCGACTGGCTAYACGGGAGGGCCGGGGATGTTCAACCTGGCAGAGCCAAAGGGCGGGTCTCCATATGGGTCTGGCACCTTTGCTGGTGATGGTAGCCGTCAGCCATCGAAGCTGGAGCTGGAGCAAGCTTTTCACCAGGGCAAGTACATCGCCAGCGTTGCGAAGAAGCTCAAGCTTGGCTAGGTCTCTGAATGTCGGACTCTTCATCATCGTCACAGCTGCAGGATATCCGCAAGTTTCATGTCAGCGCCATTGTTTCCCTTTTGAGAGAGAAACTGAAGGTACTAGGTCTCCCGCACCATCTGACATCAAGTTTTCTTACARCAAGGTTAGCATCGTRAGAATAAATTGAGCTYGAAGTAGTGGCCRCTAATAAAGGTAATGAAAGCTTTCCTTCTCTCCATTTTTGGATCTGCACATATCATAACCATCGTATGTGACTTGTCAAAACAACAAGGCGATCAAATGGACAAATGATGCTTGCCCTAATTGTGGCGGCTTCAGAGTATTCATATGACTAATCAAAAAATAGGAGGAGTTCCACTAAAATTTTCAAAGGGAAAATAAATTAGGTCTTCAAGCAGGCAAAGGCAAATCTCCTTTCCGAAAGCGCGCAAGGTCAAGATACGTCCAGCAATCGGGACAAGCTCTATAAATAAACTTRTAATGACGATTGTCCTGCTTGAYCAATCCTGAGCAATTTTCAATTGTAACAGCTCCGTCAGCTGAGCATCGAGAATTTCTCAGAATCTACTCCGGCATCCTCATGTTTCTCTCCGTTCGAACCCTAAACTCCCACTTTCCAAAACATTCTTAAGACCCCAAAGTACACCACGAGAAACTACATCACGACGCAAAATTTGTCTCGATAACAAAACAAAAGAGCTTTGACATTGTCATTACAGTGTACAAAAGCTACGGATCCAGTACAATGCCAACCGGACTAAAGCGATTTCAAATATTTCGAGCCCTAACTACTAATCATGCTGATTGCAAAGTCCAAAAAATGTCCATTGCTTGAGAATAGAGACGAGGGTGTACTAGCATTCAAATCACGACGTCGAACTCGTAAGGACGTTGTAAATCTTAAAAGCCTAAACTCTGAATACATCCAGCTTAGATATTCACATTGATGGGCCCCGAGTGGGGCAGTCCAAAAACTACTGTATGCCGGTGTCTGTACCCAGTGCACGGTATTCTTTAGTAAAAGGCGAAAGAATAGTTAGCTCTGTGCTGGGCACCCGGCAAGTTGAGAATTAGGACCGAGTGAGCTAGAATTTATACAGGAAGAATATAAACGAGGCAAGCAACGCGTATGGGGTAAACGGAGACCTCTCCCATCCTCATGTGGCCTGCACCTACAGTATCTCACCNCAATCCTGAGCAATTTTCAATTGTAACAGCTCCGTCAGCTGAGCATCGAGAATTTCTCAGAGTCTACTTCGGCATCCTCATGTTTCTCTCCGTTCGAACCCTAAACTCCCACTTTCCAAAACATTCTTAAGACCCCAAAGTACACCACGAGAAACTACATCACGACGCAAAATTTGTCTCGATAACAAAACAAAAGAGCTTTGACATTGTCATTACAGTGTACAAAAGCTACGGATCCAGTACAATGCCAACCGGACTAAAGCGATTTCAAATATTTCGAGCCCTAACTACTAATCATGCTGATTGCAAAGTCCAAAAAATGTCCATTGCTTGAGAATAGAGACGAGGGTGTACTGGCATTCAAATCACGACGTCGAATTCATAAGGACGTTGTAAATCTTAAAAGCCTAAACTCTGAATACATCCAGCTTAGATATTCACATTGATGGGCCCCGAGTGGGGCAGTCCAAAAACTACTGTATGCCGGTGTCTGTACCCAGTGCACGGTATTCTTTAGTAAAAGGCGAAAGAATAGTTAGCTCTGTGCTGGGCACCCGGCAAGTTGAGAATTAGGACCGAGTGAGCTAGAATTTATACAGGAAGAATATAAACGAGGCAAGCAACGCGTATGGGGTAAATGGAGACCTCTCCCATCCTTATGTGGCCTGCACCTACAGTATCTCACCGATAATGTGCGTGACCCCCAGTTCTGTGGCTGATGTCTCTGATTTTTAAGTTCTATGTTTCCCTCCGAGGCGTATCTCTATCCTCTCATCTTGCTATGAACAACGCCATGAGAATAATSAATAATGCACTGCAATGGCTCTCATCACTTTCAGGTCATAGCAATGTTCAATTACAAAGCAGTTCAGTATAATCGGCTCCCACTTCACAGAGTACCGTCCAGCAACCACAATTTTGATGCCGCGGCATGATCTTATTCGGCAGCTTCGAAGATCGGTGGGCTGATACAGTAATGTGTTAGCTCTCCGCGCACTTATTTCCACCACCGCCGTAATTTTAGTGCGGATGTGAACTGAGGAACGGAAAGTTATTCAATCCACGAGTGCGTACAATTCCAAGAAATCTGTTTGACTTTCAACTGGATGAGGGCCGCGCGAACGCGAGCCCCCGCTGCCACAAATTATGACGTGTATGCCTCCCGTGGGAAGATACTACAGTCACCCGGCCCGAGGTGCAATGGGGCAGGCTCCTCTAGACCATCCACCTTCAGGATCGTGGATTGACCCCGCCCAGGTAAGTAAAAAGAACCTCGCACACTGGAGTACTTGAAGGGTTGGGTCATCCTTTGGGACTCCCAAAGCTATGGGACATCTTTCACTGCCTCTTAACACTATTTTGCACATTACACAGAAACCGCAACTCTTGTGAACATACCTTTTTATAGAAATCCTGTGCAAGTGACGGAAAATACAACGGCACCGTGGCCTTCCACTAGAGCACCGAGGCGCTTGTCAACTACACCGAGATCACGCCTATTCCACACATCGAAGGCCTTGCAGATCAAGTCTGAATTATCTKCTAGCATTTCACGCCTTGTGTGCAGAGAAGTAGAAGCATCTGAAGTCATCCARTGCAACACTTCTTTGGTCTTGGTAGAGGGCATCAGTCTACGAATCACTGTGTCAATGCCGATGGATATGTGGATCTCGTTGGAACCCAGGTTGAAGAAGGCCACATAATATTCGTTCTCTGTGGATGGCACAAACCGTAAGATCAGCATACTGCTACATGGAAGATATCTACATCCATCTGGGAACTGATAAGTGCTAGTGAGGKTTCTCAGGTTACAAGTGCAGGTTCAAACCTGAAGGATGCCTTGCCACCCAGATACGTTCTCCAGCAGCTTCGACGACAGCAGCACACAAACCGGTGTGCTCGTTTCGAAGTCTACCCTCTGTTGTCAATCGCCACAGCTGATTCCAAGCATTCATACACGTCAATTAGAAAATTTTGACGAAGAGCATCGCCAACATGCACATCGCCTGCCATAAACCTTCTTACCAATTGGAAAAGTTAGAAAATCTTCTCATGGAACAATTCAAGCAACAATTTATGAAGCAAAGTGAATTGGATATGAAAGTATCCAAACTTTGTGAGAAAATTAGTGCTCGTGTATCAATWAGGGGTGGTCTAAGCTGGTGAAATACTTGATACATTAATGACCTAAGAGGACCAACAATTTCTAACATTGAGCTAAGATACTAAAATGATATAAAATCTTTTAGATGTCAATTCTGAACACCCTTGAGTAAAATGATTGACGTAGTATGTAAAATCTGCATATTTGAATGAATATTTGCGAGGTTGATTTTAGATTTTCACTTTTGAATAAGTATGAATCCCCAGTTTTCAAGATAGTATMATGATCACAAGAAAATAATATACCAACACCAAAAATGAGCTWATGGTTTATAAAAGTGYTTTTTTTCCCCAAACGCTTGTAAGGGTACAAAGACCTATGGCATGCGACTGTAGACCATGATGTCGTGAAGGCCAGCAAGTGAAGACGATACCTGATTGGGTTCTTCAAGATTGCATTCGGCATTCTGCATTTTCGCTTGCTGCACATCAGTGCAAGAGTCTGGAGCTAGGCATCCATGCTCGCGTGGTAATGCAATGAGGCCAAAGGTGGCAGAATTTTTGGCTCTCYGTGACCCAGATGCAAACGAAGTCCAGTGCAGGCATGTAAGAGGCAATACCCCGTCCTTGCGCCATATCTTTCGACTCGACGCCGTGTCAGTCCAGCAGACTTGATCTGCATCCTGAGGATGGCGTCTAGGCCTCAGAGACCATCGTCGCCGAATTTTCTCCTTGCAATCACTTAATTCTAACCTCGTGGTCGCTGAGCTTGAGTTGGAAGGAGACGTGCTCATCAGCTGCAAAATAAAAAGTTCGACTCTTGAACTAAATGTTTGAACGTGTCGAGCTTGAGATTGACGAACCCAAAAATCCTGCAACGAAGTCTTGAATCCACCACCGTACTAAACGGTTCAAGATTACCTCATGATTATCGACACTGTGAGCATTGATGAGCAAAATCCAAGGGTTCGTGATAAGAGAGAGCGTTGCATTGTCCATTGCCCGCAAGTCACCACCAAACATCAACGGGCTTTTCGCCATCGCCCAAAGAGACACCTAAAGAGAAACAATAGAACACCGTAAGTCTGGCGTCGGTTGAGAAGAAGTGAGTTTAGATGAGACAATGTGTCATATATTGACGATAAAAAGATGRTTGTCACTCTTGAATGTGCACTACAGTAATAGGCGTGCTCTGCTAATGTCCATTTGTGGAAAACACTCACAACTTGAAAAAGCAGTGGGTCGCAATATCAAAGGTAGGTGTATGTGTGCTTGTGTGTTAGCTAGAGCAAGCAAGTCTCACCTGGGTKCGTTGTTCATCAGGAGTTAATGTACACCAGCGATGAGGACCAACTGGAGCACCTGCAGAAGTCCACTAAAGCCTTCTTAAGCAGGTGCATATAAAATAGAAGAACTCAAAATAGCAACACAAAAACACGCTATCGAAACTTCCAAATTTTTACCAGGGTCAGTGAGCCATCCCAGCGGCAACATATCCAGGTCTGGCCAAGAACAACCTCCTTCATTCGGGGCTCCTATCAGACCCGCTGCCGCAAAGTCTCTGTTGCCCAGACAGACCCACGATTACTCTAAATACAAACTATCACGGCCAACAAGAGGCAGGTTTACAGCTTGTATCATTAAGAATACGCACCTAGCAACATTAAAATGTGTTTCCAAGTCCGACCATGTATCCCAGTCATCTCCAGTCACACGATACATGTTGGCCATGCTCGATACCATTGTGCCCATATCCGGGGTTGCGTGAACACCTGGAGATAGAGARTATACCATATGCCTCCCGGTCTCCGCAATGCTCTGTTACAATAATCCGGTGCACAAAGTGCTCAGTGTCTTGAACTTGCACAAGATAGGGCACATATTCATCTCTCATATACTATATGCATGCAAACCTTTGCAGAGTGTGACTCTAAAATGCACACRCTACAGCAGGGCTATCCAGGGCGATGTGTAAGTGAAACGGCACCTTTGAAGCAAGCTCTATCTCACTGATGCGTAAGTCCGGTGCACCAAAAATACAGTCGTGCTTGACTGCAAATCACATAGGTAATTCAGTAACCGCCTGGTTGTGCAATCATTAGCTTTTCTCATCATCTTCTTACTTTATCTTCTACGTGCACCATCTAAAAGAAGAAAGTCCACTTTGGAAGCTGACAGWCAATTATAGTAACTTTCGAAACATACTTCCATCATTCAAAAATTTAGGGTATGATTCTTCCTTCCCTTGGTACATTTCCTAACTTGCTTTAGTTGATAAGTGATTTATTTCAACTCCAATAGATAYGGAAGTGACCGCTTTTGACCATGTGGACACTTAAGGGTTTAGACGTTAACAGTAAACTTACTGAAGTCTACACCCCAGGATGCATATTGGTCGTAGAGCGATTTCACGAATGCACGGCCACCCTCGGAGCTTGAGTTGACGCCCATGAAGCAAGCCTTCATCCATGTACACTCGGTTCCCTTGACAGCAATGTCCGACGCCAGCCATGGCCTTCCACTTTCAGAATCCGGACTACCCTGTCCACAGTACCTCAAGTGAGTGCAGAGCAATGTCTTCAATCAAACATGCTGAAAGATTGAAGAAAACTAATTTCAGAATGTTAGGCGTGRAATGCACCTTAGCACCTAAGATTGGAGTGTTGGCCTGCACAGCAGCAGTGCTGATCCCTCGCATCACATGAATCCCGAATTTCAACCCCATGTCATGCACTTGCTGTGCAATGCGAGCTAAGCCGCTTCCATCTTGAGAAGACGGCCATCGATCAGGATCAGGCACCGGGCGACCCCATTGATCAATTATGTCGTACCCAGGTGACCCCACGGACGCGCCCGGTGCAAGTTTTCGGTACCACAAGAAATCCACTACCACGTACTGCAAATAAATATCACGTCCACAAACTTCAATCGAATATCTACCCCACGAATCCATTGCTTCGACCAATTCTCACACACGGAAACAGTCAAGCAATATTACACGACAAGAGCGTACCTCATAACCGAACTTGAGAAGATGTTGGGAGACAAACTTGGCATTGTCGAGAAACTCTGCTTCTGAGACGATCCAAGAAAATGAGTTGTACGAGTTCCAACCCCGCGGCGGGGTTAGTGCCAATTGTCGCCTTCCATTCGTAGGACGAACTTCTCCCTCAGCCCTGTTGAAGCCGGAGCAAACATCTCAAATCAATCACTACACTAACTGAAGTTTACAGAATACCATCACATGTTCGTCCAAAATTATGCTAATTGACTGATTCCATGTCGACACACAAAATATTCCACTMCATTCAGAAATTCGCCATTCCAAAAATCAAAATTCCAAAATTCCAAAAATTTACAATCAATAGAAAAAACATAATTCGTCTTTGAACCGGACGACGATACCTAGGGTTTACAACGATTCAGCGTTCAAGCCATTTCCAAGCTCATGGTTAGGTATTCTCACATACTCTCATAGTCGGTCAGCGTTGTGTCAGAAATTCTTACTTGCAGAGAATCAAGAAGCAAAAGATGCAGGATACTGCGGTTGCGATTATTCTTGGCATCGTCACTCCATACAATGTACTCCGACAACACTCCTATTCTTCCGAGCTTCAAAATCCGCAATGCCGATGGCCAGATCGATCAGTTAAGGATAATTCCTTGAAATTTCAACCGTCATTCAGTGTCTAGTACCAATCTGCACATGACAGTCGTAAATTGCAATGCATTAAACAGAGTCCAAATAAAACGAAGCAAACGCGTTGACCATAGCCAGAGACGCTTCGAAACCACAATTCGGGATGTGCACATTACTACAGAACTATTCCGGTTTCGAACAATGACAAAATACTCATGACAAAATTATCAGAAGCCGGTAAGGTACTCACAGCCTCCGACAGCAAGAAAGCCGGACCGGTACTCAAGAATTGCTGTACTGTACAACTCAGAAATTCTGCAAATTTCTCCACCATGGYGAAAAAATGAAGCCGTGAATCAGCCGGTTATGCCGCACTTGATTTCTCGTGTTGCAAACGCAAAATGAAAATTGTGATACACGTGGTGAAGACGTCAGATGCGTCAAGTTGCAAACTCCACGGACTGACTAAGCTTGACAGCTTCCTTGCAGATATCCTTCCMTTGCACGATTGCTCAATACACTAATTAGTGAGGATGCAAAGTTAGTGTTACTTCAGAAAGGAGACAGTAGGATGCCAAAAGTACAACACAGTAGTATTTCAACATGTACTAATTAAGGAGTAATAAATTGTGACTTTGSTAAATTAGTGTCTCACACATTAATAGGACAAATCATTGTATTTTTTGGAATCAATGTGTCTTTGATGTTATGGTAGTGTTTTTCAAAGATTTTTTTTCTCTCACAGTAAGATTGGGATAATTACACAAATAATGGTGGACACTTGAACAACAACAATTTTGTGTATCTCATCATAATTATACTAATTTCATATACCAAATTTGATTAATACAACAAATATCGTGTAGAAATTTGGCTTTCATACTTGTCATTTCATTCCTACTTTAGGTTGTGTCACAAACACAAAAATTGTAATTGGGATGCTCACATGTTAATTAAGTCACTTTATCTATAGTTACGTGATATTTGTATCATTGAAGAAAGTTTTGAAATGGTTTCAAACAATTAAAATTTTTGRTAGCACTTAATATTGTAGGCCGGGATATGAAATTGCAAAATTGTGGATGAAAACATAATTATAGATATGCGATATGTGCTAATGTGATATTTTCTATCCAATATATTGATGAATATTGAAATTTGGAGCACCATTACAACATGACTTAATTAATATGGTCACTTTGGCACTTTATAAAACATGAAGAAAAAAAACCCTACTTTCATGCCTAATCAAAATTAATGGCATCTCTTTGAATCACATTCTCGTGGAAACATCACTCCAAGGTCTTAGTCCCCTCACTACCGTTGTTTTTCATTCTAGAGATCTAGTCTTGTGTCGCTTCTCATTGAAAATGATTTATTGTTAGTAGCAAACTTGGCCCCCATGTTTTGTCCTTTGTGACTATTTCCACTCACCCAACGTTTTGACACTTTTTTAAGTTGGGAATGGAAAGCAACAGGGTTCACAATAGTGCATGCATCATAGCAATTGAATGCAAGAGTGTATTGATCTCCTCGTTGTAGTACTGTAMCTCTACATTACATGGTTGGGTTTACTTTGTAAGTGACACTCTTTGGTGGCGAGTAGTAAAGTAGGCACCTCCAAGATCATGGCACCTGACCTTAAAGCGCCATCTTCAAATTGTGTACATCTCCAAAAACAATTATGTACCTAGCTATGAGTAAGAAACCCATTTAGAAACAAACTTTGACCCTCCATAACTTTTGCATATTGTATCCAAATGGCTTGTTCTTTGGTGCATTGGAACCTCCTTTCACTTACCAACAAGACAATATGAAATTCTGAACTGACTAACAATAGTAACTAGACACAGTACCAATTTGTGGCGCTTTTGGGTGTACCCACCTTAAGTATGCTTAAATTTTATAGTTTCTCTGATGGAGCACTAAATTGTGATGTCACTTGCATGGACTTTAGGATCGGATCGGAGCCACCGAGTAGATGGTGTCACAGCCTCAAACAGATTCATTTACAGGCAGACAGTGATGTTGCAATTGCAAGACCTTGTGGAGTTGAAATCGAGAAAACTTTTCAAGTGCCGGCAAGTGATAAATAATGCCAAATGTTGTTGTGTACGGCACTTTGTCAACGAATATTGCGAACCCTAATTAACGGACTTAACGGCCTATATTTTTTAATGTTCAGAACTGTGTCCAAACGAGATGAACGTGATGATTTCAAAGCTACCCTCGAGTCTCACCTGCATCGAAGCGAGTAGCATGATCAGTTGTTAGGCAACACTAAAATGTGAAATTTTCAACAGAGCGTAAGTTGAGCATGGTGCACCATCACGTGATGGACTGATGGCATGGATTTATGGCCTCTGCATTGCAAACAATCGGAACTTGTTCGATTCAATCATACTCAGAGACTGATATCTAGAGTCTTTGAAGGGTCTCGGATCGATGTTGTTAAGAACCAGGCAGTCTCAATGTACGTAACATTCGTTGTACGTCCCTCTTGTGTGACTGATTTCCAACACATTAATGTAACAGATTGAATAGCCGGAGAGTATGAAATTGAGAGCTTGTTTCAGAAGAGCTTGGACTAGTGTACTTCGAGAAATCCCAGACGAAGACTTGGACTTAATACTTTTATGCACACTCAGTCACATCTGCACAAGAGACGATCGAGCTAAGTATTTCAACATGTATGTTCAAAGGAGTTGCAATCTCTAGCTGCGCAATATTCAATTGCAAAACAGAGGGCTATTGATTGAGATCCGAGCGAACATAGTCTATTACAGTCGTAAGATCGATGTTGAAGTCGTTACAGATCGATGTCCCATAGCTTTGGGAGTCCCAAAGGATGACCCAACCCTGGAAGTACTCTAATCTGCGACGCTCACTTCACTTACCTGGGCGGAGTCGATCCATGATCCAGGATGTGGATGGCCTAGAGGACCCTGCCCCATTGCACCTCGGGCCGGGTGACTGTAGTATCTTCCCACGGGAGGTATACACGTCATAATTTGTGGCAGCGGGGGCTCGCGTTCGCGCGGCCCTCATCCAATCAAAAATGTAAACCGACCTTGTAGAGTATAGCGCATGACTGTTTACTGTATCGATTTTACGTAACCGTGGACTCGGTACCCCATGATTGGTACGCGTTGAAATACTTTAGTTCTCGGACAACTGAAAGAACAAATTCCTATGTCACGGCATCGACCGTGGGAATCACCTCGAATAGATCTCATCACTGCCTTGAAAATATGGTTGATCTAAGGTTAMCTTGGAGCTTCTAACTGGATTCATTTGGCTTGCAAGTGATCGAGACAGTGGTGCAGCTGCCTGAAAGCGATAGTGCCATTGAAATGCACTCCATATTCTCGTGGGGTAAGTTGTGATGGATGTACATCTACATGCAAGGAGGGCAATGCAAGTCAGAGAAATCATGGGGTCCAGCTCATTCGCGGTGAGGTAAGTGCAGGACGGATGAGGACGGAATAGGTATCCATTTATCCCGTACGCTTTGCTTGTCTCACTTCCATTCTGTGTGTATAAGTTTCTGCATAATCCTCTGTACACCTCATCTAGCCGGGTGTTCAGCAAAGAGCGAACAATTCTTTCGCCTTTTACTAAAGAATACCGTGCGCTGGGTACGCAACCGACATACACGTTTTTTTGGACTGCCCCACTTGGGGCCCATCAATGTGAACATTAAAGCTGGAGATTGAGTGTGCTGTAGGTCTGCTACTATACATGACCACACCTCGTTTACACGCCCTAGAGCTGCACATGTGGTTCCTGTTGATGGTTGTCCGTTACGCTAGAATGTGAAATTCCTAACCGACCGCACTTGACATGGTACCAGCCTGACTTCTGTAGAATCAATTGATCAGAACTTGCTTGATTCATTCTGAGAGATGCTACTTTGATCGACTCACATTTGAAGGGCTTTGGGTGATCAATATGAGAATCATTGTCGGATTACGGTGGGCAGATTTGTTGCCAACATTGTATCAGTGAGACAGCGCGCGGCTTCAAACAGATCGAATCGCAAAAGAGTGAGAGCGCGAGTGCTATATGTACTGTCCCTGTCCCTTGTGAAATTCAATACCAGGACTTAGATAGATTACTCTGTGCATAATCGGACCATTATGAAATACCGAGTACTGGATTTTTTGGGAGTAATTCAGTTTCCTTAGTTTAGCAAAAGCTGTGTTTTCTCGTTTCTTTCTTAACATCCTGTGCTCTCAGATGTAATTTTAAAACTCCGGAATTTTCAAATCGTAGATGAGCTAGAAAGGGAGAACGTTCTCAAAAACCGTTCTTCGTAACCTTGAGTCACAACTAACTGCACACAAAGTCAGAAATCTATTAAGATAGAGACGAGGTAACCTCTCAAGAGTTGCAGATGTAGAGAACAGGGTCAATGCACAATGTCAATGCAGTGATGTTGATAGCACGTATGAGATGTCCCATACCTTTAGATGGCTAAGAGGATGATCGACGCAGACCTTCAAATACTCCAGTGTGCGTCTCCATCGTCACTTACCTGGGCGGGGTCTATCCATGTTCCACGATGTGGATGGCCTAGGGCAACTGTTTCCATTGCACTCGGGACATGGGAGCTCTAGTATCTTCCTACGGAAGGCATACACGTCATAATTTGTGGCAGAGGAGGCTCGCGTTCGCGCGGCCTCTACCCAATCGAAACCCTAAAATGAAATCTGAAGTTGTGATGTTAGTTCGCTGACATGAAAATTCGTCAGTCTGGATTACAACGTGAAACTAAATCTATGCCTCGATGGAATACTTGATTGCAATGTCACAGAATAGCTAAACCATAGCACTGCTGCGGAACTTTACTTGTGTTTAGGTCTTCATTCACTAAGTATCGGTCTCCTGCCAATTTTTAGATTTCGGTATACCACCCACTTGGCGCTAATTTAACTGAAAACTGCCTTGAACCCAACACTAAAGACCTCTAAACAGCAACAGAAAGACACATCATCAATAGTTCAACTGAAGCCATAAGTACAGGATGAGAATGATTCTAGTCCATGACCTGCAATCTGACAAAGAAAGTGTGCACAGTATATTACCCTCCCAAGTATAAGATTTTGTTAGCTATACTGGTTCTGAAAATAGTTTATAACACTCACATCCAGGTCAAACTCCAGACGAGGTAGAGTATATACTAATGATGATATTTAGTGTACAAGACACTAAATACGAAGGCATACACTAAAAGCCAATTACCCTATGAAAGTAAGTAACATTAAATGTCAATTCAAACACTAAATGTGAACTACGGTAATTTGAGAGACTTGCCAGAAAGTTACATGTTTGAATTTAGTGTTTGTGAATTTAGAAAATTCAAGAAATACATGCAAAACAATGACATTCAAAGCGTAGGAAGTTAGAAGTGATTAATTAAAAGTATACAACAAGCATTATCAATGAAAGAGTGGTTTATAACATAAAAAAGATGGAATGTACATTGTAATTTCTGAAAATCATGGAAGTACAAATTTCAGATTCTCGGAGGCACATGTTGCCCTAGAAAAATCTGCCCATACTTTCCTACGCTCTCCTGCAAATGTGGGAAAAGTTGCTCCACACTCCAACTCCCATCTAGAGCTAAAGACATACCAGATCTGATCATGACTTTTCTAGCATAGCTGATATTGTCACAATCAAGTTCCCTGTTGACATCTTCAACAGAATCAGCAGCTAATTGTAAGAAAAAACTCTTACCCAGATTTGAGAGTTTCCCTGACCAGCCACCATCCCCTCGAGATGTATTCTGCCAAGCATTCGATGCTATTAATTCTGTTTTCTTTGCCTCTCATCTTTTGGTCCATGCATCCTTCACCTTAGAAATAATGAACGTGTCTGCTGGTTGGCAAAGGTGGGTCGAACAAGGGGTAAGTATTTTAAGATGGCATTTTTGGCTTCCAAAACAATGCTAAGTCTTGGGGTCATGTTATGACCGATACAATTATCTACCCAAATAAATTTTGAGCGGCCATGGACATCAGATTGGAAGGCTTGTGGTTCTATAAAATAATTTGAAAATAGAGTTTGATCCATCCACCCTTTAGGACTTGTACGATAACATACCCTTGGGATGTTGTCATTCAATCCTCGAATTGGATAACTGCTGTTCGGGTTGGTAAATATCAAGATAGGAGCTTCGATCATGGATCATTGCCCCCTTGAGATTCTAATGACCATTGTCACTAAATCTCCACCTGATACTACCTCGACATCTTTGACTGTTGTGTCACCACAGAAGCCTAATGTTCTACCGTTGTCCATGTTTAGAACAAGATAGGGCTATATAAGGGGATGTAGGGTCTACGAGGATTGTTTTTGCTAACTCAATGAGCAAACAGGGAGAGAATTTCACACTAGTTTTTTTGGAAAAGCTCGAATGCATCAAGTAAAAGCGGGTAGAGCCACTGTACCCATTTGGAGCGTTTCTGACCACGACCGGGTGTTGCCTTCGTACGAAGCTATTTTTGTCCTCCAGATCGGCTGCGGGTGCATGAAATTGGTGGAAGCTCTTGGGGTTCTTCTCCTTTGTTGCAATATCGATCACGAAGTGCCCACCAACGCGATGCATGCACCA
The DNA here is from genome assembly GCA_006891605.1 of Pleurozium schreberi. Taxonomy (NCBI): domain Eukaryota; kingdom Viridiplantae; phylum Streptophyta; class Bryopsida; order Hypnales; family Hylocomiaceae; genus Pleurozium; species Pleurozium schreberi. The sequence goes on along the minus strand of VACF01002469.1, from coordinate 142,592 downwards.
AATTGGAACTTCGTTGACCTCAGAAATGCTCGGAGAAAGCATGGATGGTGCGGGTGTAGAGACCGGGGAGACCATGGGTTGATTTGTCTTGCACCATCCATGTGATGATGCGCTCGTGTGGCAATGGTGGAAACTTGCTGGAGACGTCGGGGGATTTCCGCCATGAGTCTAATCCACAACGTGAAAAAAATCAAAAAATGTTGACCAAAAAAAAAAAACCATTTTTTACATACTGTAGAGGAAAACAAGACGATTGCAATGGTGTTGCTAATACCTGAAATGGACCTGTTGGGGAGAAGATGCGAGGACCTGAAAACGGAGCTATGGAGGAGCGGATGTGTGAATGGAGCGGGCGACAAGCGAAGGCGGCAAATTCGAAATGTGCCAGGTGGGCGGGACGGCGGACTATAACCCCCCCCCCCCCAGAAAAACCCGATAGTCTTAGCAGCAAGGGATCTCAACAGTAGCAGATCGCGACAAGATCGGCAGTGGCAGCAAGGATCGCTGCAGCAGCAAGTTTCACAGCAGCAGCGGCAGAATCACAGCAGCAACAGCAAGAATCGCAGCAGCAGCAAAAGAAGTCGAAAGAGAAGATGGCGCAACAAAGTCAAGAAATTCAAGAAAGCCAAGGAAGAAGATGAGAACCCAAGCAACTCCAGGGAAGGAGAAGGCGGCGCATTCAAGTCTAACACTAATTGTGGACAACTTTAGATTTAATGTTGTAACTAGTAGGGGGGTAAAAACACTAAATGTCATCAAACACTAAATATCATCTTTAGTGTACTTCTCTTGTGTGCTTGATTTGTTTGCTTAGGTTTTATTCGTGGTTCCCTCTAGTCTGACCATGTATCTCACACAATACACGTTGGCCATATTTTGAAACGTTTGCATCTAACTCCGGTATTTCTTGAACACCTGAGACACAGTACATACGCTCTGAAAGAGTGGGCACACAGTGACCTCAGATACCAAAAATATAGAAATTAAACCTATCAGCAAGGTGTGCCTTTCTATAATGCATRAGCTACAGTGTCAACGGAAAAGGGGTAGGGTGGAGACAAAACAAGCTCAATCGGGCACATCGTATTTGACTGCAAATGCAAACGCAATGCCTCTTGAACGTGCAATTGTTAAAATTTTCTTATCCCTAGCCAACGTATTGTTGCGAGTGCCTAAATCAGACAACAGTTCGAAATTTGTATCTTTTCAATTTAAGAAGTGCAAGAAAACGTCCAGTACAGAAGAATACACCCCAAGATACAGAAGAAAGGTTTTCCTAAAGCAAGGCACCCTCGGAGCTTTCATTGACAACATTCAAGAAAACAGTATTGTTGGAGTAAAAACAGAAAATGAATCATCACCCTAATACATCATTCACAGAATCTGCAAATATTAAACCAACATTGGAGACYAGTGGAGCGAACAAAATCAAATCAGATAATCCAAAGCAAGATCTGACTCCGTTCCGTTCGTTCGTTCGTTCTGAATTCCTTTCGCCAATTCCTTCGATTTAGACTGTCACTGCAATAGCGAGCTGGGGTCCTAAGSACTGACTGCTGCACCACTGACAAAACAAAAATGAAGAACCAGACTTCGAAAATAGCATCTGCCATACGATTCAAACTTGGCCGGTGAATGAAAATCAGAGACGAAGGAACTCACAAGGAATCGAGTCATGCCAAACATTGCATTCATTTCATGCTTTCCCTGAAGGGCTGCCAAAGAGTATAACAGCAATGCAATTTTCTTCACCCTYCAACTTTGAACAGTTTGATTTACTTTATCTCATCCAGTATGGCCTCATTGAGCATTCACTATATATTGTTTCCATCAAAAACCCCACTCCTCGCAATGGAGGTCTATTGTTCCGTTCCATTCAACCCTCTCTCTATCCTGTTAATAATCCCAGTGAGGCCGTAAGGAGGTCGCCCTAAGAAATCTTCATACTGGCAGTCCGATTCCAGTAGAGGCTCGAAGTAATTTCCATACACGTACTCTGGCACATACATCTCTTCTCCATAATCATATAGAAGAATGTGACCTTGCCATTCCCAGGTTCTATAGTCCGCGCTTGACTCCACATCATAAGATACACAAACCTGATGACCTCCCACCTCCACCGAACTCCCAGTGTTGGGCTGCAAGCTTTCCCAGTTTCCACTTGTGATTATTCGTATGATATTACCTGACAACGCAGAAGTTTCACGCTGAAGATTTGATCGGGTGTCTAGCTCACTCATCCCTGCTGCAGCCGCGACTTCGACCGGTGGTTCGGCATTCGTGGCTGGCTCGCACGCATCATCCCGTTCAAGCTCCATTGTCCGCCCCATCCTCAACTTACACTCCCAATGCTAGCACTATGGCTTCTGACAACACACAGTAACGAATTCTACAGCCCCAGTCGACAAAAAAAAACTTGCGAACAGACTTCTCCGAAAGAATTGCACACATAGAATACTAACGAAAAGAAATCACAAACTCGCCACGCAAAAGAAACCCTAAAACAGGAAGAAATTGTAAATGAGAAACACAACGCTTGGCTCGATTTGAGAACAAGCGCCGTAAAGGTGACTACTCCAAGTCGTTCAATTACAAAGATTCGCCACAACCATCGCCACAACGATCGCCACAAGCTGCTCAGACGGGATGGCTACGTTCTCTGTCGAGAAGAATTGCATTTAGGGTTTCACATATTAAAAATCCGGATCACCCGTTCTAACTGATGTAACTGATGAAAATCATCCACTGAACCCTAAATGTTTTTCCTAGTCAGATATCCAATTGATTTTGACTCATATTTTGAGGACTTATAGAATTTGGTTATGATTTTGGAGTTGGAGTGGCATCTTCTCCGCAAAAGCATCTCCACCTTCGAATGTTTACCAGTAATACATTAAAAATTCCAAATTTCCAATATTAAATCATTTGTTACCCTAGTATGGTTGCTAAAGACCAAAAGTGTCTAATTTGAAAATATTGTAGAAACAAAGGATGCATCCAAGAATATGATAAAAAAGTGGTTGACTACGTTGGTCATACTTAGGGCCAAACTCTTCCAAGGTGGCTTCTATGACCAAAGACCATGGTATTCACCCAAAAATTATCAATAATTGGATAAGTAGGCCCATTTATGTTCCCACCGGATTTTAGAAGTCATTCATTGAACATTTTCAATCCTCGATGTCATAATTGGGTTAACTAGCCTAATTTAGTGTAATGTTTTGAGGCCCAAAACTGCTTCAAAATACTTATAATATCCAAAGAAGAGCATAAATCTTTATCTATATTTTGTTTCTAACTAATCCAACCATTGGATCATTTAGTTCACTTGTTCAAGTTCATGTGTCAAAAACAAGTTTTTTCCAAGAATTTACTATTTATACTAAAAATGGCAGTTTAGGAGCATTTTGGGTGAAAACAAAGTCATGGAACTTTAGGAGTTAAACAACACTTTTAGGGCATGGCTAGCCTTAGTTTATCCTACCTTATGCCGCTCTATGAAGTTAGAACGGTTTTAGTTAAATAGAGCAGTTTTAAGCATGAATACTCTATTTATCCTATAATACTAGTCCTTATTGTTTTTTTCATTTGGCTTGAATCACTTATCTCCCTTAGCAATGTGCTTTTGAACTCATTTTAGGGTTAAAGATGGACTTTTTATGCTAGCAAATGAAATGCAACACTAGAAATTTGGCTTATTATGAAAATAATTATGAAAATTGAAAATAAATCCTCTTTATAGATGAAAATTATTGTGAAAATTGAATTTTTATAATAATTTGTAGTCGACTACATCAAGGACCAAAAGACAATGAACATTTCATTGAATCTAATGAATTCCAAGCCATTTATATGCACATTTAAAGTCTAAACTGATGGAGAGGACAACGTAGCTACAAAGAAAGTCTTCCTTCTCTATAAAATGTATCCTTTTTAATGTGGGGAATTGTGTATTTATTGCAACCTCCTATTTTTGTGGTTTCTACCTTGTATAGTGGCCAAGTCAAAAAAGGCTCTTTGACAGCATGTACAAGTTCATTGTCTCTGTCTTGTTGAAGCCTACATGTGCCAGTCCAACGATTGGACAACATGAAACAATCCAAATCCATTATATTTATGATTTGACTATTTTTAGGTTGACATATGAAATGGTTTTAAATTCCAATACATAATGCAACACCTACAATTCTTGGTTGTTTGTAGGCAAATTAAGCTTTGTATTATCTTGTTTAATACAAATTATACCAATATTCAAAATTGGCCACTTGAATTGAATTGCTACTAGAACTTTTTTGATGTGGCACGACTAGTAGTCATCCATTTTCACTAATGTGCTGTTTAGTCTCTGCAAAATATTTCTTTTGGCATGCTCTCTTGTAACATAAAAAAAATACCAATTTAACCATAAAAAAGTACTTCTCAAGTTTTGGTAATTTGTAGATGTGCTACAATTGTAATGAACATAAATTTTGTGATGAATCTCATGCTTTGCAGTGCAAGATGGGGTTCTTCAGAAGGCAACAAGTAGTACTTTTGCGCAATATTTGTCATCAATATGAATATGAATGTCATTGAAGATGTCAACAAAGTAAGGTGTATGTTTTGTACTTGAGTGATTGCAAGAAAGACCAATTCCTTTTCTATCACATTTAGAGTGATGGACTTGTCATCCACTACAACTTTTGAAACATGAACTTGATCAACTTGAAAATATTATTAGAGAGGATTGTCTCAATCGATATCATATCCCTCATTTTTCAAAAATTAAGGAAATATTTCATATTAAAAATTCAAGTTGACAAAAGTTGAGGTTTAGGGGTTTTTAGTACTAGAGAGGCTCTAAAATTAATGATCTACAACTAAAAATTTTGTGGTTTATTTCTGCAGTAGACAAACAGACATATTCCTACCAAGTGGTATCTAAAAATATATTATTTTATGTCATAATACACTTTCATAGAGATAAGACTCCTTGGTGCACTTCTAAATATTGAAGATGGTTCCAAGCTCAGTCTTTTGGTGAAATCTTAAATAACCATCAAGTTCTCTTAAATTGCTAATTTTTAGTGTTTTTTCATGATTTTCTATTTATTATTATTTTAGACCTCGTTGTATCTATTTTCCTTGACAAATTGTCTTTTTTTCTCATAGTATTGTTTCAATACTCACAAATAGTCTATAATACTTGCAATAGTACTTCTAGCCTTAGATTTTTCCTCTTGATGACTGAGATTGTTCCACTCCAAAAGTACTCATAGTACTACTAGTCATCAAAATCTCTATTTTTAGCCAAAATGCTTCAAAAAACAATTAGTCTTTCTTGCAACCATCCACTCATGGGATTGATCGTTGGAAAACAAAATCCCAATTGAGCCTTCTTGTTCCCCTTGATTAGAATGGGTTTCACAACATTCATGCACCTACAAATTTTCACTATTGCTAAATCTTAAAAAGAATTCAATAAGATAGAACCACCCATTCTCGATTAGGGACATACACCCAACTTGTAGGGTGCAATCATTTCCAACCAAGGTTGCAACAAATTTCCAACCAAAGCTTGGAATTTTTTTTTCTCCTTTTAAATCTTGGGACTACTAAAGTCATGACACATGTCTCAAAGTATATAAATTAGGAAGTAGTGAGCAAAAAAATAGTTCTTGAATAATTGGAATTGGAAGAGTCTATACATTGGGTATGGGTTCAAACCAACTTTGGGCTTTCAAAATTCATACTACAATAATTTCAATTCTAGGCATAAAATTACCAAAAAAATTGCAATCCTCTTCATATCTATCTTCTTAGGTGGCAAAAAATTTACATTAACTTATATTTCTCCAAAACATAGCATTGTTAACCAACTAATATGCTTCTTGCTTTAAGAAGGCATAATCCCTCCCTAGATGCATAGGAGGGATTTGGTTATAATGCTAATAGATCTATTGGCCAACCATTAGCTCTTGAAAATGTGACTATACTGTGTATCGAAACTCCCACTAGTTGTGGACTTTGGAGGGATATAATGTGTTGAAACTCCCAACAATTGTGAACAATATTATGAACATATGCAGAATTGCTTAAGAGGTCAGCTATGGGTAGTTCTACCATAATGTCTTGACACTTTTGATCAAATAACTCTCTACCTTCTAAGGACTTTCACCACCAAGCACCATTCTGCTACCTATTTCTCATTGCCATGCTTTTGTATAGCTCACCAACTTTGATATCTTTCCTTGATTGCAAATAATAGCCACATCCACTTCTTCTTTTTTCACTTGAAAGGAAACATTCCACATTCACTATTGAATCATTTAATCATAACATGCATTGAAAAAGCGTTGCCAAATCTTTTCACACTTTCATTACTAAAAAACTAGAATTATGGAACGGGGAGGGAGTACAAATTGAACTCCAATTTGATCATTTGCGGGTGAAGGTTCTTCGATGGCATTAAGATCATGACAAGACTCCAGACACAGGAGAGAATTTTGTTGCAACAGATTACTTTTACTAAATGGATAGCGAAGATGTCTTTCAAGGCAAGTAGCAGGGGTGTCAAAAGAATCTTTGGGCAAATTCCTGTTGAAAATGTTGGCACTCTNNNTTGAGCCTTCTTGTTCCCGTTGATTAGAGTGGTTTTCACAACATTCATGCACCTACAAATTTTCACTATTGCTAAATCTAAAAAAATTCTATAAGATAGAACCACCCATTCCCAATTAGGGACCTACACCCAACATGTAGGGTGCAACCATTTCCATCCAAGGTTGCAACAAATTTCCAATCAAAGCTTGGAATTTTTTTTTTTTCTCCATTTCAAGGTTGGGACTTGGATCTACTAACTACTAAGGTCATGACACATATCTTAACGAAGTAGTGAGCAAGAAATTAGAATGTAGTGAGGGGGGAAATGATTCTTGAATGATTGGAATTGGAAGAGTCTATACATTGGTTATGGATCAAACCAACTTTTGGCTTTTAAAATTCATATTATAGTAATTTCAATTCAAGGCATAAAATCACCAAAAAGTTTGCAATCCCCATGATTTCTATCTTCTTAGATGGCAAAAAATTTACATTGCCTTATATTGCTCAAGAACATAATATTGTTAACTAGACTATATGCTTCCCCCTTCAAGAAGGTATGATTCCTCAGTGGATGCATAGGAGGGATTTTGTTATAATGCTAATAGATCTGTTGGCCAAGCATTAGCTCTTGAAAATGTGTATAGTGTGTTGAAACTCTCACTAGTTGTGGACTTTGAGGAGGGGGTGACTCAACAATATTACATAAGTTTAAATGCTAGAGGCTCCCGCTTTGGAGGGAAGTAAAAGGGACCACCTAAATAATAGTTAACAATGTTATGAACATATGCTCAATTGCTTAAGTGGTCGACTATGAGTGGTTCTACCATAATGGCTTGACAATTTTTAACAGAAAACTCTCTACTTTAGGACTTTCACCATCAAGCACCATTTTGCTACCTATTTCTCATCACCATGCTTTTGTATACCTCACAAACTTTGATATCTTCCCTTGATTAAAAATAATAGCCACATCCACTATTTTTGCATTTGAAAGGAAACATTCCACATTCACTATTGAATAATTTAATCATAAGGTAGCTTGCTCTTAAAGCACCCATGCTCTAAAAGTGATCATGATACAAAAGTACATTTTGCTTTCTTCAATGTATCAACAATGTACACTTTAGGAGGTGGTCCCTTTCAATGACCAATACATTACAACTTCAAAAATTTGTGACTAATTCTGTGAAGGTCCAAAAAATATGAAACAACTTGGGTTAGATGCCAATTCCTTTTTCCTTCCTATGAAAATTATGTCAAGGAGTTTAGCTCCCCTAATAATGCAATCAGCTCTTAAATGGTCGCTTTAAGAGCAGTCTACCTTAACATGCATTGAAAAAGCGTTGCCAARTCTTTTCACACTTTCATTACTAAAAGAAACTAGAATTATGGAACAGGGAGGGAGTAAAAATTTAACTCCAGTTTGATCATTTGCAGGTGAAGGTTCTTCGATGGCATTAAGATCATGACAACAATCCAGACACAGGAGAGAATTTTGTTGCAACAGATTACTTTTACGAAATGGATAGCGAAGATGTCTTTCAAGGCAAGTAGCAGGGGTGTCAAAAGAATCTTTGGGCAAATTCCTGTTGAAACTGTTGGCACTCTTGACTTTCAGTTGATGGATAAGCACGCCATTCAGTACTTTCTTCAGCAGGCACAAATATTACCTACACGTGCTGATGCTCGGATGACCATAGAACTACCCAGAATGAAAGAGGCACCTCAAGATTATTTTCCTACAAAACTCAACACCTCAAAATCTTCGCCACCATCGGAACTTCCCAAACTTTCAGCATAGTTCCATGCAATGAGCGCCACCCAAACCAGTAAAAACCTAAAACGCAAACTGCATCCAAAGTCATTCACGACTGATCTAAAGTCGTGGGCTACCAGTAAGTGAAACTTGACTCCAATCAAAAGGTTCATGGTCGGGGTCAGGAGGAATCCGGTTTAGAGCTTGTCTTCCCATCACAGCGAAACCTTCCAGAACACGACTTAAAGCAGACCACCAACGTTCTTCTGATCCGTGGCGTCGAAGGAGTGCCTCCCTTATCGTTGTGTCATGGTGGCCAGTCAATACCTGAAACAAAAATGAAAYCGGTGTCATCCAAGATTCAAATCGATATGCAATAAAACAGAATCCTATCAGTAAATGTAAAAAAACTTGCAACGCGCAGAAGTGGTGTCAAGCTGTCACGTGTATTCGTCACGAAATGCTTTGAGTCCTATTCACAATAATGATTCGAAGTGAGAGAGAAACAGGAGAAATGAAGGTAGAAGAAAGGAACCACATGTCAGTGTAAAACATCGTCCATAGGTCCTGCACTTTGAGAGAATCTCTGTGTTAGAAGACAAGCTTGCGGAATGAGGGGCAATACCTGATGCAGGGTTCTGGTAGCATCTCGTGTAAATTCCAGAATTGTATCACCTTCACCCTCATCTTCACAAATGGCAGTCAAGTCATTTTGAGAATCTGTAAGACTCATAGCTAGAGCCCATTGAGCAGCTCGTGCCCAACGTGAAGTAGCCTCCCACTTCGTCTTCTGAGCGATTGCATCTTTCTCAATTTCTGCATTCCGATCGACATCTCCCATTGCTATTCTTTGCAAATACCTTGCATTAGCAGGTCCAGTGCTCCGTACCATACCTAYAGCAAGGAAAAACAACGTCAGCACGCAGCACAAACATAGCAACTGTATGGTTCAAGTCTAMGGWMTTCCAATGGCTATGGCYATGGCRTGCAGATCACCTTTAAGAGTTGAGCATGGCCAACTGTAAACATCAGACCTTGTGTTCAAGGCTTAATCTCAAACGAAAGCATGAAGTTCTATGAACACAGACAACCGAAAGTGGAAATCCGAGTACACATCAGTAAATCACAACTTCATCAAACAGGGTTCAGAGAATCTCAGGCACCTGCAAACATGCTGTCTTCCTTCAAGATTAGTGTAGGAGGGGTGTCCATTTCCACCACTCGACCAGCATCAAGGACCATAATTCGATCACTGTCAATGATTGTATTCAATCGATGGGCGATAATTAGCATAGTGCATGACTTGAACTCCTCACGAATGGTCTTCTGGATGAGAGCATCAGTTCCAACATCAACCGCAGCAGTAGCTTCATCAAGAACAAGAATTTTCGATCTTCGAAGAAGGGCTCGGGACAGACTAAGTAGTTGCCTTTGTCCAACACTGAAATTCTCTCCTCCTTCTGATACCTCAGCTTCTAGTCCAAGACTGTTTCTTCGTACAACATCCTTCAAATGAGCTCTCTCAAGAGACTCCCATAAATCCGCATCTGAGTGTTCTGAAAAAGGGTCCAAATTAAAGCGGATTGTACCAGAAAAGAGAACAGGGGTCTGGGGAATGATCCCAAGGTTYTTGCGCAAGTCAGTCAGGCCCAAAGTGCGAATATCAATGCCATCAATCAGGATCTGGCCACTTTCAGCTTCAACAATGCGGAACAATGTATTGAACATGCTAGATTTTCCCGCCCCGGTTCGTCCAACAACTCCAACTTTCTCCATTGGACGAATCTCAACTGAAACCCCATGTAAGACGGGGGGGAGATTTGGACGATATCTCATAAGCACATTCTTGAACTCCACTTTGCCTGCAGATGGCCATCCAGGAGGTGGCCTGTGGTCTTCAATCACCAGTGGAGCTTCCTGATCTAGGTCRATGTAGTTCCCGACTCTTTCAACTGCATTGAAGCTATTTTCTGCAAGGCTTGCCAATCTCAAAACCGAAGTCATCAGATTGGTAATGTTTAAGGCATAAGAAAGAATGAGACCCATTTGAGGAGCAAATACAGCAGGATCCCTTGCCCTYGCGTTTCCGAAAACTGCCAAAGTTCCAGTCATCCATATCATAAGACCTCCCAAGAACTCCAATCTCACAGCAAGCCATCGGTTGGAGCTCATTGTGACAACCGAAAATCTAGCGTTTGTATCCATCGCCTGTCCATTCATCATTGCCATGCGATCATAAGCCTTGTAGGCCCTGATTGTTGCAAGACCATTCAATGCCTCTCCAAACTGAGCATAGACAGGGGACCGAGTGATGGAATCCATACGCTTCACTTCTCGTGCTGTAGCTTGAAAATATAGATACGAAGAGTAGAAGGCAAGCAGCAACGGTAGTATTGCCCAAAGAGAGATAGTGCTTACGTATCCAATAAGGAAAAACGTAGAAATAAGCGAGAACCAAGAAGTCAAGAACAGATTTGTAAACATAGCAACACTTCTGTCGATGTCACCCGTGTCCTTWGCAAACCGGTTGATTATTCGCCCCACGGGATTGGAATGGAAGAAAGACATTGGAGCCCGCAGCATAGAACCCAACATGCCATTGTGCAAGCGCTGTGCKGCCTGAAGACTTGAAAGCACCAGCCAGAAGGAATTCACTAAAGTGATGCAAACCTGGAGAGTAAAAACCACAGAGTTAGCTCCTCACCTAGTTAAGACAAAACCATTTACAATGACTACCTTCCTTCAAAATACTGAATCAAAAATTAGAAACATAAAAGAATCATGGTACGACTGAAAAATTACTTCATGATGCAACAGTCGCAAAAAATTAGAAGGAAAGCCCCACCCAAACGATTCCAAGGACAGGTTGCTCATGATAAGTTCTAAAGTCACTGACGGCAATACTTCTACACCTGGAAAGACACAAACCTGGTAGAGACAATGTACCACATACCTGAGCAAAGGAGAGGCCAGAGTAGACTTCGAGATAGAACATAGAGCCATGAGTTTTCGGTTTTGTGCCATCAGTCCAAATAGTCAACCAGCCACTTGTGGAGAGACGGATAGCTTCAGTCAGTACGTAGCAAAGAAATAGCACGCCCACCACCCCAGATCCTCCCATGGACGCCATGTAGCGTGCAATAACCTTCCCCGAAACCACCCCTGTCTCTCGTTCTTCCGTTTTGATAAGAAGAGACTTGGCAGATTTCTCCTTCTCAGTCTGTTTAGAGTCTTTCTTTGAGCTTGATCGACGCTTCAAGGATGGACTATCCTGTGGCTTTCCTCCTGCCACATTGTTTCCACTAGTCGCTCCTGCACCCGCAAACAATCAGGAAGATGATGAGATATATTATAMGAGATGCAGCRAAGAGGTTTGTCGTACGTACTCCCGATACTGCCCTAGCTGTGCTCCGCTACAAGAATCGTATATGACCATACGAGAAATGAAACACTTACTAACATAGAAGCAACAGCTTTCTATACAGTTCATTTCTATACATTTCAGCTTGCCACCAGCCTAGTTCTGGAGCTTATTACTCAAATCAAAGATTGAACGTGCGTGCAAAATCCAAGGAAAATGTTTTCCCGTTACGACATCAAGACCACCCAACTATACGATCTAACAAGCGAAAGATAGACAAACTTCTTACCCACTACGCTGGGATCTGGTGCATCTTCTCCATCTTCAACCGCGTCTTCTATACTCCCTGCATTCTCCATTAGTTGCTTGAAGAGCGGACCGTTAGCCATCAAATCATCATACGATCCTTGTTCCTCAATTTTGCCTTGATGAATAAGAATAATTTTATCAACATATGACAAGAAATGGAGCTGATTCGTGACCAGCACTCGTGTCTTATTCCGAAGTTCGTCCTTCAGGCATGTATCAAAAACTTGTTTGGCCACGTGGGCATCCAAAGCACTTAATGGATCATCGAAGAGGTAAACATCCGCTTCAGCATAAACTGCCCTCGCAATAGAAACGCGCTGCTTTTGCCCACCACTGATATTAACCCCTCTTTCACCAATTTCTGCAAGATCCCCTCCCTGTAGCAGTGAAAGATCACGCTGAAGACCAGACACAAGTATAGCTCGGTTGTACTTGTCAGGGTCGTAAGGAAGCCCAAAGAGGATGTTATCCCTGATAGTTGCATTGAATATCCACGACACTTGCGGAACATAGGCGACCCTGCCAYGAATAATACAATTGCCAGATCTTGTTGCCATTTCGCCCAAAACTGCAGACAATAGTGATGTTTTTCCTTCTCCGGTACTTCCCACAACAGCAACTAAGCTGCCCACTTCAACCTCAAAGTTGATATTCGACAAAGTTGATTCCTCCTTGGTGGCATCCCATGCAAAAGTCCCATCTTTAACGGAAATTGCAGGTAGACCACTTTCGAGAGGGGGATTCAAAGCCAAGACTCTTTCCTCAGCTAGAAGAAGCTCTTGAAGACGCTTYAACGAAACATTCGCATTAACAGCGGCTGTCACGAGAGTTGGGAACATGAAAAGTGGAAACCGCAGTACTGCAAAAAGGGATAAAGAAGTGAAAGCCTTCGACGGAGTGAGCACTCCACCAAAGAAGGTGTAGAACCCAAACGCAAGGACAGTGACAATAACAGGAACGCTATTCAGACAGAATGTGTTAACAGCTTGGAGCAGTTGGGCCTTCCTAAACCAGCTAATTTCATCATCCCGAATAGTGAGCACCTTAGTGCGAAAACTGTTCTCCCATGCGTAGCATTTCACAATGTCCATGGCCGAGAGAATTTCATTCATAAGCCCAATCCGTTTATCAGTCCTTTGTAAACCTTCCCTAGAAAGATTTCGCATTCGGGTGACCATGAAAGTTTGAAGGGGAATCATGACAAGAAGAACCATGGAGCCGAAAATCGACGCCACCCCAAGCTGTTGACCGACAAAATTAGGCACTATGTTAGAACGTCCRATTTCCTTTTGTTCCAACAATAAAACAACAGAATTCGCCCGCCTAGATAAAAACCAAACACAGCTCGAGCATAGGGAGGTCTGGAGCAGAAGAGCCGATGGTAACTGCACTCAACCCTCTCTAAGGTAACTACACCTGATGGCAACCTTGTTGCAAGAGCGAGTTACAGATTCTTGGATAAAATGATACCTTCTGAACATGAGAGCCTAAGGTTGATTTGAAATACACCTTTTGAAAATTATTAGTTCATTAATGCTAAGAAAATCTACAATCCTCTGTAATTACCAACAAGACCCAACATAAACTAATGATCCCCGAAAGAACATTTTTAAGCCGCTGCCCCCACTTATTTTACCTTCGCGTTCTCGAAATCTAGATTTCTAAGAAATAAAAAAATCTCTAGAAACAGACTACGCAGAGAATCCCATGGTGTTGGTTTCATCGAAATGCAACCATGCACCATATCTCAGGTAGACTCAAGAAGCCAATTTCAATCACCCAAAAAAACATATGTTCGTCAAAAGACCTTACACTCAACAGGTAACTTGAATTGAATGTACTTTCCTCATCTTCCCGCCTATCTTGAACCAATCGAACAGCCAAAATCTAAATAAATTAGGCGAAAATTCTGACTTTTAGGAGTAAATCGAGCGCTAAACGCAAGCTACTTCAAGAAGAGAGCATGAACATTTTCTGCACAAGTAACAAGAGATAAACCATACCTGTCTATACAAAAGCGAAATCGCAATAACTATTCGCAATGGGGAAGACCAGAGAGAGTGAAGTTGCTGGGTAATCTGTTGTAATGCTTCTGCGTCTGTTGTCATTAAATTTGTGATTTTCCCTGCCGTGAAACCCTTCCTGCCATCTTGTGTCAAGCGAAGTGACTTCCGGAAAACAGCTGCGATCAAAGTCGATCTTGTCCGCATACCAACTCTCATCACATTCTGAAAGTATTGCCCTTCACAAATAACCCCCAGTAAAACGCCAAGAAAAATAGACGCTGCATACACATATCCATGCCATACAGGTTCACGGTTCTGCATGGACTCCAAGAGCAAACTCAGAAAGACCGGCCCCACGAACTGGGCTGCATCGTTCCCTATCTTATACAATCCTCCCAGCCAGAATCGCGCCCCCAAAGCTTTATTCAATGACTTTAGAAGMCAAGGGTTAGGTTTAGCACGTTCTTCGTTCCATGCTTTTTCAAAGTTACTGTAGAGCTGCTCAGTCGTGTCCCAGTTATCCAGCAACCAAATGTCTTTGTCATTGAGAGGTCTCCGATAACCCAGATCCATAAGGGGTGTCATCCATCCAAAGAGGAGAAACGAGAAYATGTTAGCCTTCCTCTCTGGACACACCTCGCTCTCCCCTGCAAGAGGTTCATATCTAACACCATCCATCTGATCTTCCACAGCCCCAATTGGAGTGTATGCAGCCTGGGGTAACAGGTGTGGAAAATTTAAGAGGTAGAAAATACTCAAGAGGGCGGCTGCAACATACTCGCCTATAACAACATCGAATGCAATCTTGGAATAGTAGCTCTTCAATGCCAGAGTATTTTGCAGCATCGTTGTTTGAGCGACTACGAGGTACAAAATTGCGAACCGAACGTACCACACAAGAGGCCTTGTGTAGCTCTTCAATTCGCAAACGAGCATCGTCAATACAACGATCCATGTTAAGCTAATTAATAGGAGTGTGCAAACCTGCAAGCATCACAATCAAACACTCAGATGACCAAACATACAAACCTAATCGCTTCACCGATATTCCTTCACGTTGGTTTCATCATAAGAAACTTGCCAAATCARTTGCTACATTTACTTTGACAAATCATTCCAACTGCATCAAGATTCTGGTTGGGCGACTAGTGGAGAAACACTCCCGAAAAGCCGTGTCGTTGATCAATTCTACTTTCAAAGCACTTAGGGAGTCGAAGGTATCCGGAAAATGGTACCTCAAAAGGAGGCATGGAACGCTCTCCATCGAGATTGACTGTGGAAACTCCCAGTGCAATCTGAGTCAATGGAGCCACAGCACAGAAGGAAGCAAGGAGCAATCCAGGGCAATATCTCCAAGGATTGATGACTTTGAAGCGCTCGATGGAGACACCATAGACTAGAGATCGAATGCGTTGAACTGTGACCAAGAGTAGCACGATACTAGAAATGTTAACAATAAAACTGTCAACAAGGCATGGAGTGTAAGCCCCGAAGCCACTGGGCAACTTGTTGGCCCAGATCCCAGCCTCCAGRGGCCTACAGAACAATGAAAGCAGGTCCTCTCCCATTGTTGCGCTTACGAGGMCTCAAAGAGCAACAGTTCGCTACTCCAAACCAACTTCCCACATCATCTCCATTGTGTCATGACTTTCCTGTAGCAATCCATCCGCATAAAGTGTAGTTGAAAAGCGCGATACAACCTTCTGCATTCACATGCGAAGATCAGGTGGGGAAAAATTACCCAATGGTCGTTGCAAAACAGAATCCCTAAAAGACTTAATTTTCAACAAAAATCTATAACRACGAACCCAAACAAGTGCGAAAGCATATCAAAGAACTCAAGTGGTTAGTGCTCGCGAACATTAATTTCTGGATTAGAAGAAGTGGACTGCGATAGAAATAGCAGCGATAATCGGACAAAGTGAGATCAACCACATCATCCGTACAAGAAAGCCGGAACTACGAATTTCAGTGAGTACTGTTTGAGCAACTAGAAATAATAATTCTCTTGCTTACAAAATCCAGTAATTCAACGCACACGAATGATCGATATAACGAGGTCGTGGCCTTGAATCGAAAAAAATATAACCGATAATAACAGACAATACGATAGCTGGTAGCGKCCACGCACCAATACCGCCTCAAATTGACACTTTGGAACCTTCACACGCCATGGTTCCCAGTTTGATACTAAGGTCCAAAGCACGGGCGGGCCAATTTTGAAGGGAATGACGAAACTGACGCGAAATGCAACCCTACAGAACGAAATACTGAGAAATTCTCCACCTTAATCTGAATACCAGGTACAAATCCTTACCTTGCAGTTGCAGATGGACAAGAAAAGTCTTCCACAAGCAGGACAGGAAGTGCAGGCCAATGTRTCTCTCTCTCTCACCTCTCGAATGTGACCACCATCCTCTTCCTCCAAATCTGCTCCCAACAAAGGGAATYGGCTCTCCACACAATCGAGAACCTMTTTTGAGAAACAGGGCGCCACGCCCTAAAAGGAGGGTTCTCCAGACAGTGCCCTCACCCTACGAACAGATATAGCTCCCCAGGATCATTCTCAGGGAGCTTCGGACACCACGAAACTTCCTCCCCACACACTTGGATGAATGTGTCGTAGAACGGATGAAGGACTGTCGGAAGCCACTGCAACCCGGAATCACGGAGAATCTGAAACCTCGTGAGTCGTGCAATACCAGTTAGAAAATATTCGTAGAAATTCCAAACATTCTATGGTGCAATGAAGCTGCACGAGAGTCCTGTTACTATGTTTTTCCAATGCAATTGCCTATGTTGTAAGCAATGCAAAAATATGCTCTCGACACTAAAATTGTGTGTGATCGAATTGCACGAAAAACSCTAACCCTACCTGAATACCGACAACAGAAATGATCAATCGGAAAGAGGAGCGTACCATGCAATCGGCATCGTGCTGCGCACCCAGTCTGCCTTTCTCAAACAGGAATGCTACCGGCTACTCTAACGAAAACCTAATTCCACATTCTCAAAGATGTTCTCCACCATTCGATCCTCCGCAGGAAGTTACCCAATGACATAAGTTAAGTTATTTGCAGGAATAGGTCAAACATTTCTGAAGCAGACAGGGTTGCTTCCTTTCTTCGGCTCCACTCTTCACCTATAATATTGAATAAAGTACAGTAGAACCTCCCTAATAAGAGCATCGCCACCAATTGCACTCCAAAGGTCCACTGTATCAAGAAGTGGCATGGGTTTTGGAGTCCCCTGACATGAGTTTGTTGTGCCCTGACCACACAATGATCCCCACCAACAACCCTCTAAAATTGGATTGAGCATAAGTTTGGAATTGCCACCAAGACGCCAAGTAGTGGTGCTCTCTCATGTGTTTTCAATCAAATTTGGGCCCACATTAACACATTCCCAAGGGTTTTATCTTTTACATTGTAAACATCTATGACATATGCATGTGTTTTTTGTAAATACATTAAAAATAAAATAGTGTAATGAACTTGAGTTGAAGACAACTTTTAAATTAAGATTGGGCCTACATGACCACATTACTAATGTATCACTAATTAAAAATAAAGGCTTTATCTTTTACATTATAAACATTTAAGATATATGAATGTGTTTTCTGTAAATACATTCAAAATAAAATATAGAATAGTGGAATGAACTTGGGTTGAAGACAACTTTTAAATTAAGATTGGGTTCACATGACCACATTACTAATGGATTACTTATTAAAAATAAATGCTTTATCTTTTACATTATAAACATCTATGACATATGCATGTATTTTTTGTAAATACATTTAAAAAAATAAAGAATAGTGGAATGAACTTGAGATGAAGACAACTTTTAAATTAAGATTGAGCCCACATGACCACATTAGTAAATGCCACATTTAACTACTTTTGGACTTTTGAAAGTCCAAAAATAATATTGGACATCGGGAGAAAAAAAATGGGTTATCGGGAGATAATGTAAAACATCGGGAAATCTATACAAAACATCGGGAGATTTGTAAAAACAGCAGGAGATCTGTGGAAAAATCAGGAGATCTCCCGATGTTATAATCTAGGGATCTTTTGATGTAAAGTCCAAAATTCATTGAATAGTCCAAAAGTAGTTAAATATGGCATGTAATGGATTACTAATTAAAAATAAATTCTTTGTCTTTTACATTATAAACATCTATGACATATGCATGTGTTACTTTCTTAATATTTGTAGAAAATCTATTTTTACATTCATATGAAATCATGTATAATGTTGTATTCTTATATATAAAGTCTTATATTCATTTATGATTTTTTGTTTAGAATTTTCACTATATCCTTCTACAGTATGAGTTTTGCATTGTGAACGATCGATTCCAAAGTGTCACCACATAGTTGGAGGATATAGATTGGAAAGTAACAAAGAATCTATTAAGAGAACAAAATGAGTGCTTTCCCAGCCTCAATTTAGTTCATTTCCTTCTTTACAACCCTCTAAATCTTCCACTATAGCCACGTCAACATCCATTGAAGCCACAGCCAATGTTGTCCAACTTAACGTGAGATATAATACTACCCTCTACAAAAGCCCTCCCTTGCCGTGGAAAAGTGAATCTAACAGGACCACCGCTAGATTTTATAACATGACGATGTGTTGGTGTAGAGCGGTTTGTAACTAAAAAAGCATGGCAAGACTAAAGTGCCGTTGCCGAGACCTTTACACACGACTAGTGGCAATGCTCTAACTCACCAAGATTACAGTCTCATATAGAGTTTATTGCATTAGAGAGGGGCATAATCTTCGTACGTGGTTCATATTGGTAAAACAGGACCAACAATCAATGTCCTCAGCCGCAGTGTCCTCAACCGGTGTATTGTACCTTTCTTGGGCTCCACTCTTCAACCATAGTGTTAAATAAAGTATAATACAACTTCCTTAACTCAATAAGATTGGGACCGGTCTAACATATTAAATAAGAGAGGTTATTGCATTAGGGAGGGGCATGATCTTCATATGGGGTTCATATTGTTAAAACAGTACCAACAATCAATGTCCTCAGCCGGTGTACAGTATCTTTCTTGGGCTCCACTCTTCACCTATAGTATTGAATAAAGTACAGTAGAACCTCTATAACTCAAGAAGATTGGGACCGGTCTCACATATAAGATAAGAGAGGTTATTGCATAGGAAGGGGCATGATCTTCATATGTGGTTCATAATGTTAAGACAAGACCAACAATCAATGTTCTCTGACAAAATTGTACGGTAGAACCTCCCTAACTCAATCCTCTACAATAAAATAAAGTTTGTCAATGAACATTGATTATTGAACCTGGCTTAATAATATGAACCACTTACGAAGATTATGCCCCTCCCTAATGCAATAACCTCTCTTATCTAATATGTCACACCAGTCCCAATCTTCTTGAGCTACGGAGGTTTTACTATATTGAATTAGAGAGGATTGAATTAGGAAGTGTCTATTGTAGTAACGTAGTTTTAGGGCAGATTTGGTGGAAAATCCTAGCAAATCTGAAATTACATGTCAAACTTCGGGGGGATTCATGTTTCCCGAACACACAAAAAAAATTGTACGGAGAAGAAAGTACAATACAAAAAAATCTATTGTTGAGCATTTGTAGAACTTTATATTGTRCAAAAAAAATATTCTCACAAATGTGTCGATCTTGCCCTTCACATATAGGATCAATCAAAATCAAGCATGTTCTTCAAAGTGTATCCTCAAAAATTTAGAGAATAAGTTGATGCTTGTTGCACTATGTTCAATAATAAAAGAAAATTATTAATCTAATGAGAACAAAGAGAGAGAAAAGTATTAGATGAATAACTTCTAAGTAACCACAGACATGAGGGAGGCAACTATTCATTACATCTATTATTTGTCCAACTACCTTAGTGACATGGCCATTGGAGCTCTTAGTCACACCTACATTTGAGCTAGTAGTACAAGTACCACTTCTTTAGAATCTCCCCTAAAATATAGACTCTCTTAACTTTAGTACATGCCTAGGGAAATTTTAAAGTACTCATATGGTATTACTTTAGAATTCATGTTTATTCATATTGTATCTACAACCTACATGACGAGGCAATCAAAAATCTTTCTGCAAGCCCCATAAGCCCCAACTAAAATGAAGACAATTCTAAAATTGCAACCATATTTAAACAATTATTCAGAAGATTTTTCATATATTAATTAGCTTACCAATATTGTAAACAATCTTAAAGGCTTGACACACTCTATTTGGAGATAGGTTGATAAACCAATTATAGTAACAATAGATAGTTGAAGCTCATATCTTTATGCTCAAAATAGCTTGAGCTCATGATTTTCTTGAAGTTATTCAAGCTTGTAGTTGAATCCAAAATGTCAATCCTTCAAGCTCTAGCAAAGAATTGTAATTGAAACTCTTCCAAAGTATTTGTAGAGCATTATACCTCTTTCTCTAAAACATCAAGGGAAGGAATGCAAGTTGTTAACAATCTTAAGATAGAAGAACCTAAATAAAACATTTTTTGGGTCCAACTATACTAGTGGTCAACCACCATGAAAATTTTGGAAGGCAACACATTAACATTGTATTCTCTGTAGAATAAAAAAATTTCCTTTGTAATGTGGTCCTTTCTTAAAAGTGAGATGTGTACATTGATGTTTCTTAACCCCTAAAAGCCCAAGGGGTTTGGGCAAAACACAAATGTATTATAAAATATAAGTTTTATAACTTTCTTGAAGTTTGCATCAAAGAAGATAATGTAAAGCACAAAAAGTAGAAAATTTCTTTGCGGTCAAAATTATGAATATATTTTTAGATCCTCTCCAAATGAATTTTAAAGATATAATTTAAAAAAGTCACCAAAAATACAATTTCTATCTTTAGTATTTGAATTTTTTTTATTGGTCAAAATTGTGGTTTCTATTGATTTGTAAAAAAATGCTTAAGATATAGTAATGAGAACACCAACACTTTCCTCAAATAATAAGTTTTTCAAAACTAGGCAAATTTAAACACTTTGTCCTATTTCACTTATAATTTTTGTTTGATTGAAGTGATCTTAGTTTTGAATATGAATGTTGAAAGAGAGCCTAAAATTTGAAAAAAAAAAAAAATTGAAAAAAAGATTTTTTTTACCCAAAATTTTTGCCCAAAGTTAGGTAGCGTCCAAAAAATGGTGGCTCGGGCGTTGAGGGGTTAACTATTTGCACAATAGGGTGATTGCAAGAAACACTTAATGTTTTTGTCTCAAAAACACTGTTTTTTAGCGCAGTACTACCAGTACTGCCAGTCCTACGAGGACTGTGCCGAAGCATTGCAGTGCAAATCTGGACCGTTGGTTCAGTCTGACACACGCGCATGGATCGACACGTGTCGTGAATGAAATGGGCGCAATTAAGATGAAGCCGGCGTTCATTATGTGTTAGTACTGACAGGAGTCAGTGCTGTCATCCCCGAGATAATTTCGGGAGTCGTTGGAGTTCCGTGCTTGGGATGGGTTGCACGAGAAATGGCGCCATTTAGGGTTTAGGGTTTCAGGAAGTCGGGGCGGTTTGCGATTCCATCATACTACGGCGTTACAGAAAGTGTTGTCGGCGTGGATTTGCAATTTACGGTGTAGGGTTGCTTGATTGTCGAAGAAGTGCCGTCACGTAGAAGGGAGGTTGGCAACTTCGGCGCACTTGTTGGAGGATTTTGGGTAGGCTCCTTGGATTTGGAGAGTAAGGGCTAGAGGCGGACACGGATTTACGCAACGTCGCCAACATTCAAGCGCGAGAAGGTCTTAAAGCGCGGGGAGAGCAGACTGTGGCCGCGAAGACGCTGGAGGACATGACACCTCGCGGCGGAAATTCTTCAGGTTTGTCTCGCTACTCCCAGCCTTCCTTGCCTTGTCTTTAGCGGTATGTCTGGTAGTTTTAGAAATGCCGGTCGCGAGAAATGTCGACAAGGAAGAGCGCCGGGTTTAGGGTTAAGACGTCATGCACTTCATGCTTTACGATTCTGGATACTGCGGGGGCGATTTTGGGTGGGCTTTTGGAATCGCTGAAACATGCCGACAGAGAAGACTGCCGGGTGTTTCAGGGGATACCTTCATGCGAATTCGCACTTCGGTAATTGTAGCAGTGTCTCTGCCATTTTCGACAGGGCTTAGGGTTTTAGAATTTGTCCCATTGTGGCCTTCCCTGGCCTGCTGTGCCGAGAACACCGGCGTAGGGGTTGCTTCCTCAGAATCAGAACTTTCACATTGTCCCGGTGAAAGGATCATAGTGGCATGTTTGGGGATTCAGGCACATTCGCAGGCTCTGTCCCCTCCACCCCAGAAAAACCACGCAGTGCTGTCCATTTCCGGTTAGGGATCATATTACAGTGCCGCAGGCATATGAGCAGTACGCTAGAACAGGTTCAGGGTGTGTTTTACGGTTTCAGTAAAGAAGAATGTCCGTCAAGTTAATGAGGAACAAAGTGCGCTTCCTCGGTTTAGGGTAGTCGCGTCAGGCATAGGCCGATGTGCTGTCCTGAACTTCGGTACTATGGAGAGGTTGCAGGACACTTCTCAAGGAAATTTGCTTTCGGATAGTAGACGACAGCCCTTCCATTATGCGGATAGTGAGGGTTCTCAAAACTGCTCCACTTCACAGGAGAAAGCAGCGTAGACTTTTGAGTCCAGATTCCAATGAGGACGGGGCATTGTCCGGCAAAAGTGTGGACACTTCCAATGAGTGTTCCCACAAAAACATGCCTGGCCACGTTGTTCAAGCTCTGCAGAAACATGGGGACTTCAGAACTCACGCGAACCTTGAGATTCCACCGGTGCAAGGATTACAGTGCACCCCAACGTACCCACCTTCCGCTAAACGGCCGATGGAGGCTGAGCCCAGAAGAAGGCAACGGGATAGACGTAGAGTTACCTATACGTCTACGATTCAGGAATTAGAGCGGCAGTGGGATGCAACTCTTGAACGCCTTGACAGTGCACAAAGGAATTTAAAAATATCTGTGCAGTGTAGTACTGCACAAGTACCCGTAGTAGCAGCTGAGTCCTGTAATCCCGACATCTTTGAAGTCGTGGGATTAGGAATGCTTTCATTCCTTCAATAAAGCTGACATGTGCATGGCAGTGTTTTCAATTCGTGCTTCCATGCAATTTTGTAATGTGCTGAAGTATGTAGACTTCACTGTTACAATCAACTGAGGACGTGTTGGTTATGACCATTACCTACAAGACTTCTTTGTTCAGGACCTCACCTACCAATTCCATCTATGACGGCAATTACTCCTGCTGTTTATGTTTTTTCGTTGCACAGGACATAGTCCATGTATTGGCTCTCTACACTGCTTACCTTAGAGGACAAGGTCCACATCCCCACTTAGTCCTGTACACGATTAACGACCACTGCAGCTATTCCTTAGCAAACTAGACGGTGTGCTTCAGGTGCATTTGAAAGCGGTGTACTGCAGTCCATAGGCTGCCGCGAAGTGGACTTTGGATGCGGAACACCGTATTCAATATTCCGGGCTATACTTTGAGTACGACTACGACTCTTCCGTAGTGCTGCACAGGGTTCAGGCTGTCTTGCTGTATATTTGACTTTTGCGTTCCATGGTATGTGTACGCATTGTAGTGCAAGTTCACCTTGCAGTACTTCCGTTGGTAATGGTCGTTAATATGGGCAGCATTCATGTCTCTACAGTCTTCAGTATTGTGGACTACAAGCACCGGATTTTTGCCGGCCCGTCTTACTGCGAACGGTTACGCTCGTACTATGCAGTGCCCTACTGTCCTTTTCGGTGCTGTCCATAATCAATATCTTTAACTTTGTGGTTCGTTTCACTGCATACGTGCATGTAGGAGTGTCATTCCACGTCCTTCTAATAGGAATGCACATACCAAAAGTATACTGGCGCAACAAAGTGAGGACTTTGGGTACTACGTACGCTCGCATGACCACATTGTGGTACTCCTGAGGCACCACATCTTAGTACTTGTTGTCCTATGTTTATGTAGGAGGACTCTTGGGCACAAAGCCTCCACGACCTGTGAGTCTGTGACCTACAAAGTTTCAGTTATGTGCATGTAGGAGTGTCAGTCCTTATCCTTTTAATAGGAATGCACTTATTGAAAGTATACCCTTGCAACTGGGTTAGGACTTCGGGTACTACGTACGCTCCTATGACCACATTGTGGTACTCCTGAGGCACCACATCTTAATACTTTCTGTCCTACGTCTACGTAGGAGGACTCCTGGGCACAAAGTCTCTACGACCTGTGACCTACAAAGTTTCAGTTATGTACATGTAGGAGTGTCAGTCCTTGTCCTTTTAATAGGAATGCACTTACTAGAAGTATACCCTTGCAACAAAGTGAGCACTTCGGCTACTACGTATGCTCCCATGACCACATTGTGGTACTTCTGAGGCACCACATCTTAGTACTTATTGTTCTACGTAGACGTAGGAGGACTCCTGGGCACAAAGTCTCCAGGACCTGTGACCAATCAAGTTTATGGTAGCACTCATGGCCCTTCTTTTTAATTGAAGCACTCATGTATTGTCTTCGATACTTTTTCTGAACTGTCAGATACAAAGATGAACTCATCCAAATCTGCGAAGAGGAAGCTTGTTTCTATAGGAGGGCCGCGTGATGAAGCCCAGGCACAGCAAAGCCGATTGGCAAAGGAGGCTGAGAAAGCGGCACGTAGGGTAGTCCTCTCCGATGACGAGGACAAGGAACCCGCTAAGACAGTCGGGAAGGCTTTGCAAACCAAAACGGCACATAATGCACCAAAGCCTCCGTTTGGTGCTTCAGGCAAAGGACAAGGGTCTGCAGGCGCTCTAAGGGTTCCAGTAGCTGCAAAGGCTAAGCAACCTAACCCGCCCAAGGAAGCGGACAATGATGAGGACAATGATCGAATGTGGAAAGTGAAAGGTCGTGCAGAGGAAGACAGTGAAGGGACGTCGGATGAGGAGGATGAGGACGTGGATGGCGTGGTCAAAGACAAAGACAGGAATAACATTGTAGTCCGTGAAAAAGAGAGTGAAGCGGTAGGGCAGAAGAAGAACAAGGGCGCTTCTAGGGCACGCAACCTTGCCGAAGGGAAGGACAAGCGCATTCAACCACTGAAAGGCTCCAAAGCCGCAGCTCAGTCCTCTATTTCTGCACGAACGCAGGTGTCAAAGGGAAAAAGCCTGAGGCAAGCAAACTCAACCGAATCGGAGGACTACCACACGGAAGAGGAACAAGACACTTCGTCGTCACCGGAGAAAGCTTCCGAAAACAAGGTCAGTGCCCCCGAAGTCCTAGTCAACACTGCGGACATTCCCCCGTAGTCCAGCATAGTGGTATTGCCGGACTGATTGCACAAGGACTCAATAAGCGTATTCCTCTAGTACAGATGAATCACTGTCATGTAAGCTTACGGGAGTACTTTTAGTACAAAATAGATAACTTCATCCATGACTACAGTTTGCAGATGGACAGGAAGGACCGCGCAAAAATCCTTTACGATATAGGAAAAGTGCTCGGAAGGCCTAGTACGCAGTGCGCATTGCAGACGCTCTCTTGCACTCAGAGTACTATGTGCGGTTTAGGACTCTTGTTGTGATAGACTGATCCCTGTGGCTGCTCGTGGTCTTCCTATTGATTGCCAACATTCATGCCATTTTATG
Organism: Pleurozium schreberi; assembly: GCA_006891605.1. Taxonomy (NCBI): domain Eukaryota; kingdom Viridiplantae; phylum Streptophyta; class Bryopsida; order Hypnales; family Hylocomiaceae; genus Pleurozium; species Pleurozium schreberi. The sequence continues at coordinate 116,906 of VACF01002469.1, read as the reverse complement.
CAGAAACAGAAGAAGGTGAAAAAATTGTACAACAAGCAGAAGTGCAAGAGGGTGCTAGCAGAGTTGAAGATCGCTCCCAAAATGCCTCCACGACGGCTGACCAAGGAAGACTTCTACAAGGAGTTCCAACTCAGCGACGTAGGACTAAACCCCCATAAGCTCAAAATTGGGAAACACCTCCCTACAAAAGAAGTAGAAGCTGTGTTCGGGACTGAGAAAAGACGGAATGGTTACAGCCTTGGGGACAAACTGTCAAGCAAGGACCGCCACAAACTGGAGCGCCTATATTGTGTGTGCTACTAGAAAGAATTTGCTCCCCACCACGTTGCAAAGGAGCTTGCTATTGGTTGGGTTTTCTCCCATGTGCGAGAGGAGGACGTGGACTGGGCCGAATTTGCCGCTGACTCCAATCAACTACAGCAGGCTAATTACAAAGTCAGAGTGAAGACTTGGCTGAAACGCCTTCAGGCTCTTGGTGACAAGGACGTCAACGTGGAGCGTGACATTGAAGAATTTCTGAAGGTCGCACATGCGATTGCGACGAAGTCGCAATCGCCATTGGAATTCAAGCGCCCGTCTGCCATTGTGATTCACAGCAACTACAAAAAGGCAAAAGGGTCTACGTCCATGCTGCCATCCTTTGATTTTGACGTCTTGGCGAATAGGTGACTCTTTTAGCGAACTCGTCTGATTCTGTATGCGCTGCTATCTTCTCCTACCCCATTGTACTTAAGCAAGGCAAAATGTCTGTGAGGCAGCTACTACCAGAGATTCAGTTCTCAAGTTCCGGTCTTTACTGGTTAAGAGTATTTATGGCAGGAATGCGGACATGGACGGAGTACTCAGCAAAGTGGAGAAGAAAGCCGACGTATTGCAAGTGGATGTGGACATTCTCTCCCAAAAACTCGAACAAGTACACAAAGATTGTTCTTTTTGCCGTGGTATGGTCGAGCAGCTCATCAAGCAATTCACCAAATATGGAGAGGAGTACGACCTCCCCAGCGCTGAAGACGACACCGACTTCAAACTGCATGTTGCTGGCGACGGACCTATGCATGACATGCTCCGCAACAACGTCACGGAATTGCAGTCTCTACAGGCGAACAAAAAAGACTTGCAGCACCAACAGGAGGATTCTAAGGCCCGTCTGGAGGGTTCAAAAAGATACCTTGCTGCTTTGCAGGCGGATCAGGTGTCTCTACAGTCTGAAGAATTGGATTGCATCGTGCACCCAAATCCTCTCCCTCTCACTGTGACGAAGAGTCAGTGCACTTTGGAATTTGGGGTCTTCCCTGTTCCTTCATTTTGTGCTGTTTGTTTAGAAGGCTTTCCGTTTTGGCATGCCCTCATTTGTAGTTGCCACCACCTTTACCATCCATGGTGTATTGCGGCGTGGTTTAGGGACACCTCCGACTGCGCTACCAAGGATTGCGGGCGTGTGCACCCCATGTGGCTGAAGGCTTGTGGCTTCAGCTCTCTGCTTAAGGAAGACTTAAGTGGCGCTTTGAATCCCTCCGATAGCCTTGGTGGTGCTTTGGAAGGAATGAACACCGAGTCCCACCTCACAGCTCCAACACGTAGCACCCTCAGAGGAAGTCGTAAGTGATTGTCCTGAACGTGGACCTCAGTTTGCTTTGCACTGCAGGCATTTTGTGCTTCATCTGCCCTATAGAAATCCATCATTTCAGTTTGAGGTTGAAACATGCTATCACCTGCATGCAATATTTCGCCTTGCCACATATTTTACGGTGAGGACTTAGGTGCAGGACTCCTTCTATACTACAAAGTGTCGTGCTTGCGTTATCAGGATAGGTCTCATGCTTGCAATGCTTCTACTGTAGTACTAAACGCATTCACTGAGCCAGTGGAACCATTATATAGTACTTTTCCGAACACTGTAGTGGGACATGATATGCATTGGGTGATGGATGTTTGCATTGCAAAGGCAGTTAAGGCACCGCAGAGGGGAATACAATGTTCATGTCTTACTGTCATACGTATATCCTTCATGTCTTATACTATGTACTACGCGTGACATGACTCCGGAAGCCATGTGGTTGGTCCAGGTCCTTCTCCTACCTGCCAAGGAGCGCCCACTGCTTCCGCATTGGGAAGTACATATTCAAAGTGCATGGCAGAGGTCGGCGACGGTGGTTTCCTCCTTGTCGGGCAGCGCGCTTCTCAGACGTGGACATCAGGGTTATCCGTAAGGTCCTCTACCAGGACTCCGGGGTCAACCCAATCGCAGGCCCCTACTGCGTACAGGGGCCTACACTATAAGAAAGCAGTGATTTTGGTGACGTCAAAAGAAACATGATTTGCGTTTTTTTTAACACCGTAGACCTTACTAGCGATGTCGGCCAAAATGCGTTTTTTTTTTTGACATGAAAACATGTCAAAATTTCTGGTCATGTCACTGAAAACATGACAAATTTTTCTTGATGTCACCAAAAATCAGGGTGTTGCAAACGTTTTTGAAGGTGGCACGTGGAGGGGTCAAGCTTGCCAACTCAGCTTTTTTTAAGGGCAGGTCTTGCCACGTGGTTCTTTTTAGGACCTACCCCTTTCTGCCTGGGGTGGTGACGTGGACCCCTCAAAATGTTGACGTGGCACATTTAAAAAACTGACGTGGCACTGCCACGTCATATTTGTACGAGGATTTTTGTTCTAAATATTTGTTTTCAGTGACGTCTTTGTTGACACTGGTGTGTTGTCCACGACATCAACTTCGACGTCACGTTGTTGTGCATGACTAGTTTTTGTTTTGTCATTACAATAGGGACTCTGTTTCCAACGACATTCTCATGTTTTTGAACATATCTACCGTGACATGACATCAAACGCGACTCTATGTTCTGCGAAATTCATGTACGTTGCTGAAAACATTAATTACTACATGAAACTCAACGACTGCAAGAAAAGGTGTTGTATGAGCTCGTGTGGTCATTGACATGAGTATACAACATGTACCGTATTGGTGTTGTCAATTAAGTCATCCATTCACCTATCCTTAAAGTGTGTATACCTTCCACCAATGAGTGAAAGAACATGTATGCAAATAAGTACAACAATGTACTATAACTCCATGTTATGAAGACAGAGTGCAAGGACTGCCAAGAATATAAACATTCACATGAATTACACACAGACAACTTATGAATAAATGTGAGAAATATTCACCTAACCATGACCAAAATGGCCATCAATGGTGACACTTATCCTTGAAAATAGCATGACATGTAAACATACAATAGAATTTGCTGTAAAAGTGGTAATAGAAAGAGATGCCTGTTACAAAAAATACTACAAAAGCACTAAGTCTTTTAAATGAGTTTTCTTGAAAACACGCCTCAAAAGCCAACATAGTCAACACTATTTATAAAACTACTGCATATCACATGCTCACACATTGCTCCATCACCCCATTTGCCTCTGTCCACTCCCACAATCCTCTGCTCCCAAGCATGTCCCGCAAACGCGCTGCCTGGAACACTGTAGCAATCTTCAATTGTTACTCCAGATATCGTAGCCAACAACATCATGTCGTCTGCGACATGAAACACAACATTAGAACATATGGAAATCACTTTTTTCGACTTGGTGATCTCTTCCCGCTGGACGCCTGCATCAGTCTAGCACCATGACAGTGTCAGTTAAACTTCTTAAGGACATATTGTGCGCAAGAAGACATGAAAGGATCCTTTTGTTTAAAAAATCATGCATGAAAACGGCTTGAAGGAACAAAGGACTAATAACGGATTGGAGTCCTAGTCATTGCTACTCACCTTAGAGGTAGCGATCACTTGTTTTGTAACACTTGCCACCTTCGGTGCTGCTTTCATCACGTTTGTCTTTAACGGTCCCTTCGCAACCGGCTCGGACGTTGTGGAGATAGTCTTCGTTGCCCGACGAGGTCTGCTTGAGGAGTCAGCTGGACCTTCAGCATCTTTCTACAAAGAATGAATACAAACCACATAGTCATGGACTCTATGACATACACCAAGACTAATCTCCTGAACGTCGACATGATGAAAAACATGGCGCATTACATGAAACTTCCCTTCAAACGTCTTCAATAATGCCTTCCATAACAAATACTATGCATCTTCATATTCCTATAAGAACCAAAGTAGGGTGAAAACAATGAAAAGAACAGCACAAGTTCCAAAAATGTATTACTTGCTGCGGGTTAGAGCTCTGGCCTTCAAATGCCTCTCCAACCACGGRCTGAATTGCACTCGAAGTCGGCAACTCGTATACATTGTCCTCTTCTTCCTCACCTTCAGGTTCATCGCCTCCTGCCACAACATTTGCGGACTTTGAAGGCCGTACTGAGACTACTTCCATGGGCACATCACCAGCAGCATTAGTCTCCACAATATCTGAGTCTGCACTTGCAATGTCTCCAAGAACGTCTCCCTGTACAAGATTTGCGTCAGCAAGAACGTCGCCAGTGACAGGGTCTGCAGTGTCTACCGTAGGGGCGGCCGAATCCAACGGAGGCATCAACAAGTTGTCTTGCACCGTCACCCATGCCGCTGTTCCTTGCGATATTGGCTCTGTTCCTCCCGCCACCTTTGCAGAATACGGAGGCTCCATGTGATCTTTTAATGACTGAAGCTCTTCACCTTTTTTCAAAACAAGTGCCTCCTTCAGCATTTCTTCAATACGGCGCAAAGAGCCTTCAACCTCTGTCATCCGTGTACGCAACTCTTCAAGCTCTAACCCATAATCATAGCGGCCTTTCTTCTTTTCCTCACTAATTTTCTTTAACTCCTTAGCCACTTCGGCGTCTATCTCTGCATCAAACGGAGATTGACCCAACACCAAGGTCTGCATAACAACATTTATGTCATTAACATACAATTAAGATGAGCAATGACACACAACCAGTTCTCCACTGTACACACAATATGCATACTGGATCTTCATCATACTAGGGCACATTTAAAGAAATAAGAAGATGTGAAAATCAATCTGTCTTCGAAAAACAGGAGTGCATGGCAGACGTCGCAAAAGACGTCACACGTAACACGTGACGTCATCAARAATGTTCATTGAAACACACCACGTGGTAGACCATGTCCTGCATGACACTAGAAAACAATTGGAGAAAATAATCGTTCATTCTAAGGCTGCAATTAAAAAAAAATTGTATTGTCTTAGTTCAGGGTTTTCACAGCACTCACCAGGCGGGACACCACTTGCCTCTCGACGGCCTTCATTTGCGTTGAGCCAGTCCCTTTACTCTTTGATATTGCACGCATGTGCGCTGACTTTGCCTTAGCCTCTTCGGAGCCCCGAATGGCTACAAGCCCCTTCCAGTACGTTTCATTGTAATCCTCCGGCATTGGTTGCTCGTTGTCAATCATGTGGTTCAACTTGAAGCGTAGTGTGATGAGTGACTTGGTAATGATGGGAGCCAAAAACCTTTCACTCACACGCGTCGAGGTACCTTTAATCTCCCAATCTACAGAATGCTGTGAAACATTAATTGTGGTATATGGTTATCCTACACACTAGTACTTGTGAAAGAGAAAAAAGGAAAAACATTGCCAGAGCATTCTTCCATTAACAGCAAACAGAACATGCAAAAAACAGACACCCACGTCCTTTTTAAACAAATTCGTGTTAATTCTTATGTTATGAAGACATCATGAAAGACGTCACTCACAACATCGTCTATGACATGCTCAAAAACAGTACAAAGTGTTTCTTACGATATGGTCATGCAGGGTCAAACAATTAACTTCCGAGAACTTAAAAACCAACTCATATCAGATTGAGTTTTTTTTGGGCAGACCTGAATATAGTCGATGCAACAATGCCTTTCTTAGAGCCGGCGTTTGCCCCTCCCAACCCCTTGTAGGATCTAGGGACTTTGCATATTTCACAACATCCTTCGTCAAAGCTTCTCGCATTACTCCATGCGGCTCCCCATTCGAGTCCAATTCAATTGGTTTCTTCATAGCAATGCCTGCGCTTGATTTCTTTGTATTCTTTGTCCGCACTACTTCAATAGCAACGGCTGTGTCACCACCTGAGTCTTTCGTGCCAGATGCCGTCGCATACCCTCTACTGCGAAGAACACTTTTTCACATGTTGGTGAAAGTATGCCAAGAAATCATGAATTCCAGAACTCTGCGGATAAGGAATTATGTGCTTCATATTCCTGAAAATGGTTACGCAATTCAATACATTACGTGCTTAGGTCAAAAATGCCAGTGGACCGTAAGGGCCGAAAAAGCGTCTTCGTGGTCATGACATGAAACAAGTCCAACGTTGACAGTGACGTCGTCTATAACACATAAATTATATGTAGACAGATAGGACTTTGTCACCTTCAGGTTTAAAGTTAAGGGTAATCACGAAGTATAGAAACCCAAAAAAGTGTGTTCCACGCACACTAGACAACAACTACACTACCATAATGACGTCACGCATATGTTGCTGGCTATGTCCGTCATAACATGAAAGAAGACGTGAAGACGTCACTGATGACATCATCTGTAATAGTAAAATGGCAGTCGCGTTTTGTATGATGTCAACATCAACGCATCAGCATGACATAACTCGTCTTCAAGGATGTCATCAACAACACTGACGAAACAAATCCACAACAGAAGTTGAGGAGGAAAACAAAGCAGTGGTGAATCTCACCTCCACGACTGCTCCCTTAACTCGCCGCTGTCGTCGTGTTCTTCTTCGTACTCTTCTTGCCCCTCCTGAACTTCATCGCTCAATTCCTCCACTACCCTCTTCTTCTTGGCGGGAGGAGATGATTGCCGTGCTTTTCTCTTTTGTCTCGGATCTGGCCCCAACCTGCTGTCTTGCCGTGCTTTTGAACGTCGCTCACCTTCAAGCCGCATTCTTGCAGGTGCTAGTGCTTTGTCCTCCGACGACGCTCGAGTGCTGAGCCTCTGTTTTCCAAAGCTGGGTCGCGGCATGGCTGCGTCCCGATATTGGACAAAGAACTTTGCCACCTGCGCTGACAAGCAACGTCACCCAACTAATGAGTGACTGTAGACCAGGAGGACAGGAGAATTTCATTATCGTGAAGCATTACGCATTCCGGTTTGAGCACTCTCTGCACAAAAAATTATGGACACCCAGCCAGAATCAGTTGCTGTACACAAGAGGAAAAGAGAGGCGGCTGTGGACAACAGGACAGGAGAGGCGGCTGGATCTAAAAAAAGGCTCACAGAATTCAAAGTAAAAGTTCTCCGAAAATTGAACTGAATGGCGACGAGGTTCTGCAAGTGCAAAGGCAGACAGTGGAAGCCAGAAGGGAGTACAAGCATACGGGTACACTGAAGCACGGGAAGCAACAGAAATAATAACCGGAATGTGCAAAACTGTGTTGTATGGCGGTGCAGAGAAGGAGCGCAAGTTGACGACGTTGGCGGAGACACAAAAAACTACAGGGACAAACGAAGAAGATGACGGCGCGTCCTACCCCGGAAAGCAAGCAAATGCAGAAGACCCTATTGCCGCAACCAAGCCCTATGACTGCTGAAACCCTGATTCCAGTCACCGAGGGAGACGGAGCGAAGCGGCTGCGGACACGATGAAGCCTACTGAGCGAAGAGGCGGCGGACAGCGCAGCTGCGATGGGGTGCCGCGGCGGCGGACGGCGCAGCTCCGATGGGGTGCCGTGAAAATGACATAGAAAGTGAACGTGCAGTTTGCCTACCGAGAAAAGAAAAAATCTACAAACACTCAGTACTGCCTAGCAAAACCTACCGTCCTTTGCTCCATCATCTGTAGAGTTGAACRAGCTTACCGAAATGGGGGCTTGTTGCAGAATTTTGGGCAGTGCACCTCCCTCCTCTTGCTCTATTCCAGAATTCGTCATTACACTCTTACGACAGGAGCGTCCTGAGGCTTGAGAGACCAAATTCTGGAGAACTCTAGCAGCTTCTGCTTCCGCCACGTTCAGTTCAACGGCTTCCGTGATTTGGTCTGCCAAACGAACCCCCCTTTTGCGATTTGGTATTGCGGAAGTCGATTCCATGTTCATCAGCAAACTACTTGAAGCATTCAAATCAAACAGGTGTGTAGGAACTAGTGTTCATGAAACCCTAACAATGTAGCTCTCTTTTCTGCCTAAGCGTTGTCGTTGCAGTTATTCGCTGAAGACACGTCCTGTATTTCAATTATTGTCGTACGGATACACGTTTGACATGACGTTGTTGGAGACGTTGTCCCGAACACGAACATCTCCTTAACAGTATACTTCAAAAGTTATAGCTCAAAGAAGCCTTTGCTCTTTTCAATGGAGAGCCTCGGGTCTTCTCAACTTTGAAACTCTATAACTTTTGATTCACAAATTCAAATTCAACTTGCAAGCACAATTTAAAAAGGTCTCATCACAAGGTATCAGATGCCAAAGTTTCAATTTCCAAAGATCAATGCTCAATGAACGACATCAAATCAAAATCTGCCTTCCAAACCCCAACAACCAACACACTCTTTTCTTCACATGATAACCCAACTTCCTCACATTAAAAATTCCCACATAAAAAAACTCTCTTTCCAACAATGATCCCTTTTGGGAGGAGCAAGAACCTCTTATCAAGCCTCAAGATCCCTCAGATAAGTAGGACTTGTCCCTATCCACCACACATGGGCCATTAAACAACTATTGGTCCAAGAAAAAACAACTACGTAGTAAATTACTTCTAAACTCCTACTTTTTTATTTTTTAACACACACATACCATCAAAACTTAAATGTCATACTAAACTCCTTCATCCAGTGGAGGTAAAAACTGAAGTCCATGAAGAGTACCACTCTACATCCAGTGACTCCATAAAAACCCTCCAGTTCGACATTTTGCAATCGAACTCCAAATCCAAACCCAAATTCTAAAACTTGAAGGAATACGTCGAATTGATGAAGTTTTTACTCTAAATCAAGAATCTACTCAAACGTATAATATACTCACGTTTTAAATATTGTAAGTATTTACAACACGACAACGGAACTTACTCGATGAGAATGTGCGTGCTGCAATCATAAAAATAAGCAGAGTTTTTCAGAAACTCTGTGCCAAAGAAGTGCGGAGAAGTGACCGCGAGGACATGATGCGTGATGTTGTGATGGCCATTTGCGTGTTGGAAAAGGAATTTTCCCCCACTTTCTTGAACATCATGTCGCATCTTCCTGTACACTTGGTACAACAATTATTTGTGTGTGGGCCAGTGCATTGCCGTTGGATGTATCCGATAGAGCGGTACATGAAGACGTTGAAAGATTATGTACGAACTTATGCACATCCTSAGGGTAGCATTGCAGAGGGCTATCRAATGGACGACACGCTTGGATTCTGTACGGAGTACATGCGCCAGTACAAAGGGACAGTGCATCGCGTATGGGACCCCACTGAAGATGCTACTATGACAGACGAGATTCTTCAATTGAACTCAAAGCGAAAGAGGAAGATGTCAGATGAATTCAGGAACCTTGTTCACGCCTTCGTCTTAKACAATGCAGCGTGTCTTGAGGATTGGCGTCAGTAAGTTCCAGAATCCTCCTTTCAATGTGGTAGACTATATTGAGCATTGAATTTGGTCCTGAACTTTGTAGTTTGGTGCATATAGGTATGCTAACTTACTAAATGTAACATGTGCATGTAACATRGGACATGGCACGCAACATCATTTGTGACGTAGCACATTACATCCTTTATGACATCTTTCACTTGAGCTACACGGTTCTCTCAGTATGTTGCCAGTTGTTTCTTTCAATATATGTATGGTATGAAAAGAAACGTATTTTGAATATGCATTCATGAAAYGATGTGTAGGGAGTATACGACAGCAAGATGTAGACGTTGGAAACAACGAGAGGCATTTCGACAAAGTGTTCGCCGACGCCATCCTTCCATGCCTGTGCGATATCCGACTGATCTGTACGATTTGCCACCTTTCACTTCCTGGTTGAGTGCACGCGTGAAGACATTCCAAGCAGCAGGCCAACGTTTGGACGAGGACATTGTACAGTACGGTCAGCCGCCGAAGAGATTTGCAACATCGCATCGTCAGATGTTTGCCTTCGGCATGCATCTCTGCATTCGAAAAGCAGAAACTAGACTGGTTACACGAGACTCTTGTGTGGTGGCCTCATTCATGGAACAGCTTTGATGGAGGCTTCGCAACGGCCAACCTATTGAGCGCACACATGACTATGTGGGGTACATTGAAGAGATTTTGGAGCTAGACTATAGAAATCATTGCACGATTGTGTTAGTTTGCAATTGGGTTCGAGGGAGCAACAATGCTCGTTTTCCTCATGTCCAACRTGATCGCTATGGCTTTGCAATCGCGAATTTCAACCACTTGGATGGCAAAGTCCATGCGGACTCTTTTGCGTTCCCAATGCACTGTCAGCAAGTATTTTTTTCGGACGACCCTCAAAAGGCAGGCTGGAAAGTCATATGCCGTACAGATGTCAGAGGCAAACGTAGAAAAATTGAAGACGATCARCCCATGCCTTGTATGATTCAAGTGGGGAACGATGAAGAGTTCACGGGGCTTCAATCCATTCCTTCAGAGTTAGAGCCAATGAGAGAAGCGGCAACAGAAGTTGGCATTTTCATTTCAGCAGCACCTAAGGCTCCAAGACAACAACAGGTAGAATGATCTTAGGATGACTGCCCATGACATTTGAACACATGGCACTGCTTACGTACAACAATGTTCAAATTGACGTCCGTATTGTTGACCATCATGTCGTTATTAATTAGCTATACATGTCCATACATATGTAGGTGAAGATATCACTAATGACATCATTTGAAACAAGTGTATGGCACTCCCGATGATTCTCATGCGTGATTATTGTGTTGCTTTTACACGACATGCATCGAAAGTTTCATTCACAAGTGTTCTTACGAATAGTGATCCGGGAAAAAGGGTTGTAAGCACCAAGGGCCGGCTTTCATGAAAGCTGGCTCTTCATGGTGGCCTATAAAGGAAATGGAATGAAAGTGTTCCCCTTTAGTGTCTGATGGTGTGAATCCTTTATTTGCCAAGGATTGAAACAGTCACTTCTATATGTCCTCTTATCCCCCCCTCCCCTCTCTTATTTATTTTTGACCTCCAAAGTCTCATTGTCTCCTTGGTGGAGAATTTGGATTATGTATAGGTTCATATGATCTGTATTTTTTATGAAACTTTTTGAAAGTTTCCCAGAAGATAAAGAAACTCATAATCTCTGTGGAAATATCATTTTTATACGAATAGGTGTCCTGGAGCAAAAATTATACAACACAGAACGGYTGAACTAAAATTGGTGGAGGCAAAAGATTTTTGCACCAAAATTTTGAATCAGAAGTTCAAATATTTTTGTTTTAAATCACATATTTTTGCCTACATGTGAAGTTTCAATTCATTATATGTGGACTATAATGAAAGTAATGAGCAAGTTATAGACAATCTTGTTATTTGGACAAAGTAAGCATTTTTTTTCAGAAACACAATGTAGTAGCATTTATTTGTCAATGCAATTTGCAATGTGTGCAATATGTGCTCTCATTTCAATGTTTTCATTTCGTTGGAAAAAAAAATGTGTTGTAAGCACCACGGGCCAGCTTTGATGAAAGCAAGACATTTCTGGTGACCCATAAATTGAATGGAATGAATTTTTTCCCTTCAATGTGTAGTGGTGTGAATAATTAATAAAAACCGCCTAGAACTGACACATTCACTTTTGTAGACCCCTTTATTTTCCCCCTATGCTTTTTAATTTTTTTATGGAAATAAGTGTGTGCAATATGCGCTCTCATTTCAATGTTTTCATTTCGATGGGAAAAAAAAATGTGTTGTAAGCACCATTGGCCGGCTTTGATGAAAGCAGGCCATTTTTGGTGACCCATAAATTGAATGGAATGAATTGTTTCCCTTCAATGTCTAGTGGTGTGAATAATTAATGAAAACTGCCTAGAATTGATACATTCACTTTTGTAGGCCCCTTTATTTCCCCCCCCCCTCTGCTTTTTAATTTTTTTTATTGAAATAAGTGTGTGCAATATGCACTCTTTTTTTATTTTTTTCAATGTTTTCATTTCGATGGTGAAAAAAAAAATGAGTTGTAAGCACCAAGGGTCGGCTTTGATGAAAGCAGGCCATTTCTAGTGACCCATATATTGAATGGAATGGAATTGTTTCCCCTACATGTCTAATGCTGTGAATCATTACTCTAAAACCGCCTAGAATCGAAACATTCCCTTTTATAGGCCCGTGCCCCTCCCCTCTTTTATTTTCTTTTTGGAATAACTGTGTGCAATATGCACTCTCATTTCAGTGTTCTGAATTCGATGCCCAAAAAAAATCTTTAAAATATGAAGGCATGTTTTGGATCCATAGTTCAACAAAACACACCTTCTATCCTTAAAGATTTTAAACAAACAAAAAGTCTTAAGAATTTTAGGAGCTGCCCACCATACCATCAAATCTACATATCATTCAATAATTTTAGAACCATGAAGTCAAAGGTTATGAAAATTGTTGGGCATTAAAGCTACTCCTAGCCCACATGTTTTGTAAAAAATTCAAAAGAACAAAATGAAGATTCAATTCATATTGAGGTGCCCAAAATGTCTATAATGCCAAAAAATAGTGTTTGATCCTTCAGGGGTTTAATATAAAAATAAACTAAATTTATTTTCCAAGGTTTTTTCAGAATGACCTTACAATGAATGTTTGAGAGGATCTTGAATTTTGTATCCTTAGATGAACTATGAAAAATACATAGAATAATAGAATCTATACCCTTTGAAGATGAATTTTAATTAATTGTGGACCCACTTGAATTCATTAGAAAGGGGTTAAAATAAAAGCTTTTTTTACATTATACATATTTTCTTACATCTACATGTAGTTATTTATATTTATATTTATAAGGTCTTTATTTATATTTTTATATAAATATCTTATATGATCCAAACATCTTTTACATGTACATGTATTTATTAAAATTTTGAATGGCACGCCCCAATCTACTTGAATTGTTCCCCGTACATGTCTAATGGAGTGAATCATTATTTTGTTACGCGTTGAATTATGACAGTAACTTCTATATGCCGCAGTGTCGTTCCCCACCTTTCTCTTTGAGTATTGGGGAGCAGCTGCCCCTGTCCCTACGTTTTTGGCAAGTGGGCAGCACTTAAACCGCATAACATTCTTTGCCCACAGTGATCTTGATTGTAGCCGCTGACGTGGCAGAGGTATGTTTTCGGTGACATCATGCTAAATTCTCATTCCGTTCTGTTGGACATAGTGAATGACAGGTTGTGTTTTCAGTGACATCACCTTGTCAGCGTGTTTTTGAAGCCCTGTTGTTGACGACGTCACCTAAGAATTGGTTCGTTGGCAGACGTTTTTTAGAAAACATTCCCTGTTTTTTAAAAACATGACTTGTTTTTTTTAACGTCACGTGTTTCTGTGAAAACATGACCAAAAACGCAGTTTTCTTGTAGTGCTACTTGCTTCAGAGTCCTTGACCCGATTTTGTGAAGCATCGGACAGTCTATGTGAGAATACTCAAAGTCTTTTTCTCGCAAATGTTGACCAAGGGGCAGACCTAGAGGCGCCATCCTTGCGTGAGGATGTGGACATGGACCTAGCGTTGCCCGACTTGGCGGAGGATGTGGACATGGACGTACAGTCGCCCGCCTTGGCGGAGGACGTGGACGTTGCCCTCACCGCCGAAGAGTAGTCTATTCTGGATGCAGTACCACTGACCAATGATGGGAGGGTGCGTTATTACTCACTGCCTAGAGTGCTCCTTGCAGATTTGTACTGACTACAATGACTGTTTGCATTCCTGATTCGACTGCGTCCTTGCATGCTGCCATACGCTGAAGGTGGGCGGGAAGTCGGTGCCAACATCTTCAAACCTCGATGTAAGTGACTGTCCTACGAACTCTATAGTAGCGGAGGTTGTAGCATGTCCTTCTGACCCTTACATGCAATTTTTTGAAGACGAGGAGGCACAGAAGGATTCACTGATTCTGCAGCAAGAACCCTTGAGTATAACTCCCATTCAAGCAGTCAGTCCCTTGGTGTACAAGAGGGCGACTGCCAGCGGAGGTATGTGGTGTACTGCTCCAATCAATCATGTCCCATTGCAAATACATCCCTTTTGACAAATGTGTTGCTTCCCAGAGTATTTTTACTAAAAGTTGGAGTGAGCTCATCCTGCCTTTCAGAGAAAAAGTCCGGCGGCCCCACATCTGTAGCTGTACAAGAAGAGAAGGCCACAGTGGCTGGTGATCCCGGAACACAGAAAGCACAGAGAAAGGACATCTGTGAGGGTACTAATAAAGGGTGTAAAGGGCGGTCCCCGACGAAATCACTGCCCCAGCTGCCAGTAAGATCACGTCGAGCCTTCAAGGGGCCGCAGAAGTCTTCCCCTAGTGCTCCTACGTCGACATCAAACCCTACTCCAGCACCCCGCAAGGGCAAGGTAATGAAGAAATGACGAATTCTGTATGCCTTGCTGTGCACATCACGAATGGGTTGATAGCGTTGGAGAGGACCGCCCCCGAAGAGATTTGGCGCACGGTCACCCTCCGCGGATGGGCGGCCGTTCAAGGGGCCGCTTGCTTCAGGGGCCTTCCGCATGTTGTGGTTGACTCAGTAGCCCGTCGTCATATTTTAGTAATGTGAGCCCTTCCGTTGTTTCAGTTTGTTGTTACTTTGGCACTGTTTCAGAGAACAATCTCCTTGTATCTGCACACAGTGATGTGCAGCTGTGTTGAGGACATTCTCCTCCACATTTAAGGAAGTTAACTTATGTCGACTTACTTTGTACAGACTACTTGGATTATCATGTGCTGCTCTTCCTCGTCACTTGCGCAAATGAGCTTGGTTACGAGGGACCACTTTGAATCTTTGTCTGCTCCTGTCTTCGATTTCCGCAACAGGATTATGTTCTCCAGGACTGCTCCCAAGGCCAAGAGAGCGTTTCTATTCGGTTGTCTGGCCATGGTGGCGTCGGAGAAGCCCCATGTTGGAATGATTCATCATACACATACATACGCAATCCTGAGCTTCACCATTCTTTGTCTCGGGAAGTGCTCAAGGCATGTCTGTCCACAGAAGTTGGTTGTACTTGTATAGGTTCTTGTACTGATGGCAGCAAGGCCTGCCAGTGCTCAAGGACAGGGCGGCTGCGCTTATACCGCAGATGGAGTACTCCAACGCCGTTATGTCGACGAGGTTTGTGCTCCCGAAGTCCCTCCATGTACTGCACCGTCTTGCATGGTTTCAAAAGTTCTGTACTTTCTTTTCGTGTTTGCTATTTGTCTTTTGACTTGTCCTCATAGTATGTGTTTTTTGTTGCTGTTTTGTATACCGTTTGCTTGTGCAGTTCCTTGAATGCAGAGGTGGAAGCAACTCGCACTTAGTCCACTGCCGGGGGAAGTTCCTGTGCAAGGGATATTTTAGTGGAGCATGCGCAGGGCACGTGGAGCGATCATACATRSAGGAGTGTACRCGGAAYTGTCAATGTGCTCCGCATTGTGCAAATAGAGTCAGCCAGCGCGGCGTGACAAAAAAATTTGAGGTATGTCATGTCTTGGGTCCGAACTAAGTAATGCTACATTGGCTTTGGACGGATGTGTTTGAATTGTTAATGCTCACAAAGTTGAAGAACGGCCGGAACATAGGTATTTTATGTCAATGCAGTGGTGGGTTGGGGCACCCGGATTGTACAAGCGCTTCGTCAGGGTACCTTCCTCTTTGAGTATGCAGGGGAGGTGGTTTCCAATGCGGATTTGTTCCGACGTGGGACTGGTCCCAAGTATACAATCCTCTTGGACGCGCATTGGTAGTCGAAGTCCTCAAAAAGTGACAAGGACCTGCTATGTATTGATTCTTCATCGCGCACAAACCTTGCAAGATGGATGAATCATTGGTAAGTCTGTTGTCCAATATTGTCTCTTTTCATGAAGTTTTCCACACCGTTCGTAGCACTGACTTTATGTGCTTCTGTAGGTGCGGCGATGCAAACGTCATGGAAATGCCCGTGTGGGTAGGCAGTACGTTGCCAACGTTGTACCATGTGAGTACTGTGGAACCCTGTGCACGCATAATTTTCCTTCCCTGCTACCGGATTCCTTGGGTTTCAAAGTGCTGAATGTAACATTCCTTGTGCACCACGGCATGCAGGTAGCTTTTTTCGCAAATAGAGACATAGTAGCTGGCGAAGAGCTCACGTGGGATTACGGTGTGGAGTTCACGCGCTTTAATCGCGGAGTGGAACCATTTCCATGTGCATGTGCTGCTGCTTCTTGCAAAGCAAAGTAACCATGAAGAAAACCTAGAAGTTCACATAGCTATGATGGCAACTAGAGGTCCTTCATCTTGTATGGCATATACTGTGCAGTGGTTTCATGAACAGAAGATTGAAATGTGAATTTATTGGACATAGGCACTTCGCTATTTACTTCATTCTGAAATGTGATTGTAAACATGCAAGCACAGAAAATAATGGCTGTACTTTGAACTTCTTAATGTATATTGATACTTGATTAGTAAGTCCTAATTGGCGAGATGAATGCTATGACGTGTGCTTGAAGTATTACATGGTTTCCACAGTATTTTAGTAGTGATGCCTTCCAGGCTTGCGACTCCAGTTCCACGTTCAGAATGCATCAACTACAGTATGTCATGCACATACTTGTATTCCCTTTCTGCCGGCACCAGTCCTTGTAGCATTGAACTCAAGTGCTGTCTAAGTATCGTTCTAGTACCCTGACGATTCCAACACTGCATATAAAGCACTCATGGAATTATGAAGTACTCAGTGGCAATCTTGGTATTCCTCTAGCGCTGTAGTAATAACATCAACACTCTCCAGTGGCAGGGTGTACACTGGATCCCCTCCTTTCACTCGGTGCGCTCTTGAGACCATTTGGAATTTACAAGCTAGCACTAGGTCAACGTCTATATGTGCAGGCCTGGAGTCCTTCAAGTACACGTAGTTCTGGGAGTTTGCCCTCCCCCACTTCTGATAGTACGTTGCAGTGATGACGAAGTCACCCCGTTTGAAATTTCCGCCCCAAGGGCACTCGAAGTCTTCATCCACCACGTGCTTTGCAGTCTGGCACTGAAGAATGTAGAAAGAGACGCCCTCAGAATTGTCTGCTTCCACGGGAATGGCAAAATTATGTCCAGCAAGAATCAAGTCGCCCATGCGGTCCTCATCATGTTCATACTCCCAATTGACGTCATCTTCGTTGCCCTCCGTTTCCAGCACTGCTTGCGCGTACTGTACATTGAGGGGCTCTATTTTAAGAACCTTCCATGCGGGCACGTACGATTTTTGGTCGCAGAGGGCATACTCTCCCTCCAAGCAAGGTCCACATAAACACGAAAGTGTTCTTACCAAAATTTTAGTAGGGTCTCCCACATCAGGGGCAAGCACCGAGTGAAGCTTGGAAGAGCCTTGGATCTTCYRACATGCATGGGACGAGGTACAATCCACCTCGGACACAGGAACGAGGTGAAAGAAACGGTAAGACCTGTACCAGGAAAACATGAAGAAATAGAACGTGTGCAAGTSGTCAGCCCCTACAATGAGCAATCATCCTACATTCCCGACTGGTTGTCCACTATAATAACACATGCCTTACAATAGAGTAATCACCACTGCCATGTGTACTACAAGCTATGAAGCACAGTCGGAGACACGAGTCTCCTATTGCCCATATTTGTGACTCGTCGATGGCTTACTACATTCAAAACCTCGCTTACCGTATGCTTCCATTGCGAATAGGGACTTAACCCGCCATAGTAGCGTCTAAGAATGTAACATAGTCCCTTGCATTATGTAGTGGCCGGTTAGGATTCAGAAGTTGCTCTGAACGCAATGCCCTCTTCACGACAGCCCCAGCACCATCCCACTCGCCCTTGCCATGCCCTGATTCGAAAAAATTCCACAACATTGTGCAACCTGCAGTTAATGACGGGTACCTGGAAGAGAGACAAAGCACAAAACACTTCGTGTGAGACCCTACTTCTGGCCCCCCTGGTCAGCCCCAGTAGAACCTACCAACAAGAATGCGGACATAGTACAAGTATGACATTATACTATGCACTGCTTGCGTTCTGCAGACTACGAGAAGTACTACAAGCGGTGGATAGTTTTAGGTGGGTGGAGCATAGGTGTACTGCCAAGACTACCAGTGGTCGTTCAGTGACATACCGAGCGACGAAGTACAGAGATCGTGCACCCTTGAACTGGGCTGCACACCCATCACTGAACACGATGTGGGTGTCTGGTCTGCAGGCACGTGACTCCAGCCAATGCCAATGTCGCAACAAATAGTGCTGAACGAATAATGTGTCGTGGGAGTTGTCGTCTGATATCCAATAATGAGTTTCTCGAATGAGCTCTGGTATCCCGCCGTTTTCCTCGTCTGCGACATCCACACGGTACACAACTTGCACCATGATAGTTACCTGGGTTGAATGGTAATATATGGACTGAATTTCGTTTTGTACCTGGAAAGTGTAATTCTCCGCAAAATCTATGTGCGTGAGTATTGCATTCCTCGGCAAGCTGTCTTTAGCCAACTTTGCTTGGTCGTTTTGCCAACGGGCACAAAAGTTGTGATACACAAAACACTACAAGGTTGGCTTGAAGAATCCCAGAAAAGCAGAAAAAGAAGACGTTACTGTAACCTTAGTGATGCGCTTGCGAGGATTGTTTGGATCAGAAGCCGCGTCGGTTTCATACTGAAATTTCTTCCACTTGATAGTGGGTTCTGGTCCTTCCACTCTTTCCTGGGGGCAGAGGGCGAATGTGTGAACTCCGCATGCCAAACAAGCTGCAGACAAGCAACTTTCAAGGACAAAGACGACGTTCTAGTCAACGAGGGTGAGCATGACAGATGCCTTCAAAATGAATGATGTGGGCGGAAATGAAGGATGTACTCAGCAGTACCTACTGCGAACACTATTGCAAGAAGGTCCCTCTTCTAGTTACGCATGTTGCAGAACGGGGCCACTGAATGATTACATGTATACTGCCTGACTAGGTTTTAAGATTTTTTTATAAAAGGCCCGCCTAAAGCCCAAGGAGTGCACCCCCATTCTGCAAGGAGCAAGCATTGCAACATGTGTGGCTTCCCAGTAATAAGAGCAGAAGTCGAGTACTTGAAATTGTGGTATTCTGTGTCTTCAAGTTTCTCGCACAACACGGACATCCACATGTCCGTCACTCCTGAAAACCGGCTAACACCGACATGGCAGATCCCTTCGCTGCTGGAACCACAAACGCTGCAGTAGCAAATGCAGTGAAATAAGGTGTGTGCCCCGTGGTTGGGGTCACGAAAAGCATTGAGCGCCTCAAGTAGGAATAGCACTTGGATGTGGTAACGACAGCAACAAACATTTCGCTCTTTGCACTTTATGACAAAGAAAGGTCGTAACTTGATGAAGGACCGTAGCATAATCGGACATTGAGGATGCACTTGGATGAAGCGCCTATACAAGTCCACCTGCACATGAACACCACCTATGAGCTTGACGTACTTGTACGAGGTGGTACATGTCCGTGAAATACAGGCAAAAGGTACTTAAGACCCCTTCGTATACAAGAATGAGTACTCCGTAGTGCAAGAAGTACAAGAAGTACTTCATGTAGTACAGTCGACGTCCACTACAGTACAGAAGTCAAGTGTCAAATACTGTGCTTGTACTCTTAGGTTGCACAGAGCGTGGACTACAAACACTAGGTCACAAATGTAACACATGCAACAGTGTTGTACCTGCACATGTTACATTCAGGAGTACATGGCAACGAATACTAGAAGGAGTATTTGTGACAAAGTGAGGACTTTGACGAAGTCCTTTGTTGTGGTCATGGATAACAAAGGAAGACGACAGCACTGCAGAGTCCGCAGTGCCTACATGCTGAAGTACTCCGGAGCGTGGACTATAAGCACTAGGTCACGAATGTAATACATGCAACAGTGATGTACCTGCACATGTTACATTCAGGAGTACATGGCAACGAATACTAGAAGGAGTATTAGTGACAAACTGAGGACTTTGACGAAGTCCTTTGTTGTGGTCATGGACAACAAAGGAAGACGACAGCACTGCAGAGTTCGCAGTGCCTACATGCTGAAGTACTCCGGAGCGTGGACTACAAGCACTAGGTCACGAATGTAACACATGCAACAGTGATGTACTTGCACATGTTACATTCAGGAGTACATGGCAACGAATACTAGAAAGAGTATTAGTGACAAAGTGCGGACTTCGATGAAGTTCTTTGTCGTGGTCATGGACAACAATGGAAGACGACACCTCCTTGCAGAATGCTCATGAATTCAGAACGCATGACTAGTATGGGCCACATTGGTGGAATTGCACCTATTCACGAGCGTGGAACTCATGTATTCCAAACATGAATGTACTGTGATGTATGACTCGTACAGACTATGCTCTCCCCACGTCAGAGCCCCCAAAAATTGCAGAATTGAACAATAAAATAAAGCTGCAGAGTTACGGGCGACTGAACTGTATAGCACTAGAAACATACATATTCCTGAACAGAATTTCTTCTAGTGTCGTGCAAGGCAATAGCTACATTGCAAAGAAGAGCACAACTCTAATGATCTATTCCATCAGCGATAAGGTACTGAGAACTACGTTTTGTAAGAACATGTGGCCGACCGATGTAATCTGATTCCGGGAAGAGTCATGAAATAGAGAACAAAGGAATTGCAAAACAAGTGAGGGTGGAAAGCTTGCCTGGCTTTCGAGGAGAAGATGTGCGGCATGCCTGTCGTAGAGAAGACGCCCAAGTTGTTTCTTCCTTACTTGTTTCCGATTCGGACAGACCCTAGTTTCTTCGGTCCACCACAGCATGACAAGTTCACGGACCTCCTCCAGAATGCCTCCTTCTCGCTTCTTCCTGGCTGGCACTGTGAATCGCGATGAGGTATCCGTCCCAGCGTCTTGAAGCCTCCGCACTGCTGATCGGAGGTTTGTGAATCGCGATGAGGTATCCGTCCCAGCGTCTTGAAGCCTCCGCACTGCTGATCGGAGGTTTTCCCTACGAGTTCCCAAAATATTGGGAAATCGCCGTGAATCAGTTTCGACGTCGGAGACAACAGCTTCTAAGATCGCTCGCTTCCTCGCCAGCATGCCACTGCAATGAGGAACCTTCATAGCCTGCAAGTCAAGCCTAATGTTCTGCAGGATGTCCCTTTGCGCTCGAGCGTCCTCCGGACACAGATAGTAATCAGGCATGAGCATCCTTACGGTCTGATTTTTGAAAACCATATCCAGCACTGCAGCTCTGATGTCATTGTCGCCAAGTCTCTCTAAGTGCCAAATGAGGTCTCTGGAGAACTCCGCAGCCCTACGATTTAGTGTTGCACGAGATCGCGCACTTTCATCTTCCGCATCCGCTTGCCTCTGCAGTTCGATGTTCCTCTCCTGTCGCTCCCGCTGACGGGCACGGTAACATTGTTGCTTCTCTCTCCACTGCCTCCGTCGTTCCTCCTGCCCAGCAAGTTCATCAACAAGACGCGTGGTCAGCCACGACCGTGCGGGCGGATATCCACGGCGCTTCATTCCGAAGACTTCGATGGAGGCCACCGTGCGACGTAATTCGGCATCGCAGGTTCCTTGAACTCCTCTTCCGCAGTACCGAAGCGCTCTCCTGCAGTACCAAAGCGCTGTCCGAACGGCCACGCATTACCCACCATCAGAATCGAAGTCAATCAACTAACCATTAACTGAATTGCCAGCTCTGCAGTCGCAGTTACTGTTCTGTCTGACAACGACCCAGACAGATCCACTTCGAAGGAGTCCTATCGAGCGTTATTGAATACTATGTAGTCCTGTTGTCTCCATCGAAGTACTGCACCGGGAGCAAAGACCCGAAAATACCTGAAAAGGGGCAGTTTCAGTTTTTCATTTTTAGTAATTCGAAAAAAATTCGGAAAAAAAAAAAAAAAAAAAATCCATTTTCCTAAACTCCAATGCGGTCACGGAGGACCCCAAAAGATGGCAAGGAAAATTTTTCCACGTTCGCAAACCTCGCGCAAAGGGAGGTCACTTTGACCCCATGTGTGCAATGATTATGTTTCTATTTTCACCAAAACTCCTCATCAATCCTTTTAAAGTTACTAGACCTCCAACATGTCAAATTTGTGGCTTAAAATTTGAATTTTTGGGTCACAAATAAGACTAAAAACCCCTAGAATGGCCAAAGTAGACAGCCAATTAGGGGCACTTTAAAAATAGTAAAATATTTTTTTTTAAATCAAAAAAGTTACTGAATGTGCGGAACTACCACATGTACCTTCATTCCAAATTTGAAGCCAATCGAACAAAAAAATGCAAAAGTTATGTGCCAAAAAGCATTGGTGAAAGGCCAAGGGGACAAAAAAAAGGACAAGTGTTTCTTGCAATCACCCAATAAAATTCAAAAAATTCATTACCAATATTTTTCAATCAATTATTATGTAACACATTGATAAACACACAAAACAATTTAGCTAATATGGGATTTCTGTATTTTAAAATTGAAATTTGGTGTGTTGATTAAGATTGCCTAAAACAGTAGATTTAATAGGTTGGTTTTGAATAACAAGTCCGAAAAGGTCAAATTTTGAATGATATTCATGCAAGTCAAAATTGGAGGTTGCAAGACTTTTTGAACCCATTGTACAGTAATTTAATCTTGTTTTATTGCTGTAGATATTAAGTGTTTGGTAGATGACTTTAATTGAGACCAGAGGATGGAAAAAATGTTTTTTCATCCAACTTATTCATTTGGAGGGTACTTAATTGAGTACATTTTCAACATATAATATTGCAAAGTCTCTCATTATGATTTCATTGACTTTTCTAAAGAAAAAGATGCTTAATTCAAGGATTACCTTTTCCGGTTATTTTGACCATTTTTTTCTATTTACTCTTGATGTGAATTTGAAATTTTGAACCGTACAAATGGAAATTTTTGAATTTGAGTCCAATCAATAAAACTAAGCTTGTTTATTTCACTTTAGAATCCAATTGGAATTTTTGGAAAAATATGAATGACAAAACATGGCCATAGTGTCCTTCATTATATGTTTTATGGGGCATTTAGAAGACTAGGAGTTCCTGGGCTGTAGAAACGCATTGGAAACTCTAGGAGCTTTGCCACATGGGCAGTCTGACGTGGCTGAGAGACTGCCACATCAAATAATACGAATTAATTATTATTTTTAATCAATTATTAAATATCAAAAAAAAAAATTTGAAATTTTTTAAAAAAATTAGATTTCAGTTTCTTTATACTTTCTAAGATTACTTCATTTCATTTTAGACCAACAATCGATGGTTCCCTGCGCATCGAACAGTTTCGGGAAACAACTTGAAAACAATCTTCTACGGGGCTGAAAAAACATCTAATATAACACCATAAGAAGTTTCTATTCACCATGGAAATCATCATTTTTGGTATTGTGTGAATCATTTGCTTAAAAAACCCAAGAGCAATCATTAAAGGTCAAACTAATATAGAAGACCTTCCCTTTTCAACCAAAATTCTAAAGATGAACATTTGCACTTTTTTCCTACATAGAAGGATTTTTTGTCATCCATAAGACACTTAGTGTTTGCAGCGTCCTTCTAGGATTAAAGGATACATGTAGATTTGTTTGTCTTTGTATGCCAACGTTTCTTTTTTGGCGACTTGTTGGCAATTTGTACCAAAGTAATGGGCCCTACACCAAGCCCTTAGAACATGAATAGTAAAATCTTCAATGAAATCCCCAAAATTATTCAAAATTTCAAAATCTTAGATGAAACCGTCAAATTGTGGATGAAAACATAATTATGGATATGTGATATATGCTACTATGATACTTTCTATCCAATATGTGGATGAATGTTGAAATTTGGAGCACTACTAATATAACATTTATTATTGCCACTTTAGCACTTATTACAAAATGAAAAAGAACCATGTTGTGTGCAAGTGTGCAACCATGGATTGTTGGAACATGGCAACAGACCCCTACAACAGTCTTTTATTTTTATTTTTAACAAAGTGCCAAAGTGGTGATGTTAAATGTTATATTAGTGCCCCAAATTTCAACATTTATCCACATATTGAATAGAAGTTATCACATTATTTAGCACATATCAAGTATCCATAATTTTATTTTCATCTCTAGTCTAGAAATTTCATCCAAGATTTTCTTAATTTGAAATTTTTGGTGATTTCATCAAGATTTTACTATTTAAGTTCAGAAGGCTTGTTGGAAGGGCCATTACTCTGGAGCAAATTGACCAAAATAAAACACGTTGCCTTGTAGTAGACTAAGTTACCATACGTTATTAGCAGCTTTGCCGATAAATAATTCTAACAAATCTTGCCTAATTTTTTGTATAGTTGTATTTTCGTCCTACACAGGAAGATACACGACCCCAAGGTCATTTTGTGGTCAACGAATGAGAGAGCATCTTCCTGTCTAAGACGAAAATACAACTATTCATCCTCAGAACTTTGTGTGGAAAGGGAAGATCTTCTATAGTAGTTTGACTTCTAATGCTTAAAGTAGAAGAATCCATTAGTGCACTTGTTCCCATTCTTGTACCCTAGATTCACCTAATTGTGTCCTTAGACTTTGATTAATGTGTCTTCCAAATGCTTAAATCTTATTGGTTGACACATTTGAATGACACATACTTAACTTTGATTCACTAACTACTGATTTTTGCAGATTTCAAGTTTAGGTCCACCTATGGGACAGATGTAGTGGTCTAGACAGCATGCACTTTGAAAACTCATAGAAATTACATACGACATCCAAAAATCTAGTTTATTTTTTTGAGTATTCACTAATGATTTTCACTCACTAGTACTACAAAATTAATACTATTAGGAAAAGGTGCCTCCAACCATGCTGAATTGCTAACAACTTACCTTCCAACTTACCTTTCAAATTTTTAAAACCAATGATTTGCATAGTATCAAAATTCATGATTTCCACGGTGACCCGCCCGACATTTAACCCTTGAACGCTATTGCGGACGTTTTGTGTCCTTTGGATGACAAAAAACTCATCTCCTCAGTGGATACTCACCAATTTTCATCCGTTCTTTTTGTGAAAGTGACCACACATATGTCAATCATCATGGGAAGTCAAATTTAGTGCCTCGAAATGCTTCCATATTTTCAGGTAGCCCTAATTTTACAAAGATAGTAAAGATTTTCATATGAAAGTGTTTTGTGCCACGCTGCCCTTCTCGCAATTTTTGAATGGGTAGCATCGGGGATTGGTTTGTACAATTTTTCCAAAGCTAATCATGTGCATGAACAATGTTTTTCTCCTCGATCAAGCACTACATATTGCACCCCGCCTTTCCCCACAGCGATAGGTCCGTCCTTTAAGGGTTAAGGGTTAAATAAATATTTGTCGCTGATGTGTTGAACCTGCTTATAGGGTACGGTACTAGAATCGAATGTACTCGATGCTCCCGGCCAGGCAATGAGGGGATGATTGCATGACCCAGCCGATTCTGACGGACGCTTTTCATCCAATGGCGGTTTCTGTCGTTTTTTATAAGGTAACTTATTATTTCAGTGGCTTGTGTCTGTAGCGAGGACTGTGACGGACAAATACGACAACGATACAGTACGTCAGGTGACAGGTGGCACCTGAACTCACGTACTCTTGTATTGTACACGACCTCCTCCAACGGCTATAATTTCACGGCTTACCTACACTAAATAGTGAATTTAGGTTGCCTTTACAATTACGTTGCCCAGAAAGTCACTCTACAAGCCATCAAAGTCAACAAATATTTCTACAAATACTTCCATTTGTACACATGGAGGTTCACATTAGATGTGTTTTGGCCTCCCGGGAAGGCTGTGAGTTCCCTAGCCGAAACCCAGTCGAAATCCGTTGAAACCCGCCATTCCCTGCCTGTGCTAACCTGGCCAAGCGACTGCCAGGTCAGATTTTTGGGAAAAAAAAAAAAAAAAAACTTAACTTTGTTTTTCAATTTTAAGACTTAAAAAAAAATTATTATTTTTTTTTTTTGAAAAAAAAAAAAAATTTGCCGTCGCGTTCCCGGGGACGGAGCTGGGGACGGAGCTGGGAACGGCGCCAAAACGGCCCTCCAGCCCCCCGGAAACTCATGTAATGTGAGTTTCAACTACATCTTTAACTAATATAACAAATATTCATTTAGTGTAGAATGTCAGAAAATTAGTGAGGGACAACCAAATTTCACTATTTGGTGTAAGGTAGGCAAACCCAATACCAACCGTTTAGGCTATATTCGTTATATTGAGACTTTTCATAGATTTTGAGACAAAATGCTAATTATTGGAAAATTTATTTTGAAAA
Organism: Pleurozium schreberi; assembly: GCA_006891605.1. NCBI lineage: Eukaryota > Viridiplantae > Streptophyta > Bryopsida > Hypnales > Hylocomiaceae > Pleurozium > Pleurozium schreberi. The sequence goes on along the minus strand of VACF01002469.1, from coordinate 90,526 downwards.
AATAGTAACTGATACAAAAATTAAATAATGCTCAAATAGTGATCCTATAATGAAATTCTAAAAGTTGGTGTTGTTACCCATTCAAAAAAAATGCTAGGAAATAGATAAAGCAATTTATTTTCAAGTCGAAAATAAAAATGAGACTACGAAAAGTCTCAATATAACGAATATGGCCTTCGTTGACCCAATACCACCCAAATGTAGGGTGGTCATTGATCCTATAGAGAGAATCTATGACACTTATGGTGAAATTTAGGCATGTACTTCTATCATAGATTCTCATTCTAAGATCAGCAAGGGTCCTACAGTTGGGTGGTATTGGGTTCGCCTACCTTAGTTACCTTAGTTTCTGATTAATGATGTCATCTAAACTCTACTGTATTGTACAGTATTGTATATGCTCTACAGTATTATAGAGCATTTGGGAGTGCCTTGTGAAAATGTCTTCAGTCTCTTCAAAGTGAATAACTTATGATATCATTAAAACTTTGGATGATGAATTACTAGTTTGCCCAACCGGTGGAACACTTTAGTTCGACTTTCAACCATTTGCAAAAGTCCTACTGTCACTATCATGTTAAAAAAAGAAGCCAAATTGTTGCTAATATAATGCAATATTTGTAGAATAGGTAGTTTTGGTTGGTGAAGTTTTACAACCTACACGTTAAAAGCACTTTAGGCCGATTCTGCCTTTCAGTAAAGGGAAATTAAATTGGTAGAATCGGCCCTTGAATGTAGGATCAGACCTCCCTGCCGATTTTGCATTCTAAGGCCAATTTTGCCATGCCTGAAGTGCTTTTAACGCCAGGGAATGGGCTGCGCAGGGCTGATTTCACCCAGTGCGCGGTCATGGGTGTCCTCCTACGGGCTTGCCCAATGACCATTTACAGGGCGGAATTGGCCTTGCGAAGCCCATTCTCTAGTACAAAAATGCTTTTGGGTATTTAACGAGGGGGCATAATATAAATGTGTGCTTTTTACACTACAAATATTGGAGTAAATTTATTTGGTGTGTTTATGAGGCTTGCTAGTATGCGAGCCTAGAAGACTATACACCTTCGGTATAAGTGTCTACATCATATAATCTTTATATATTTATAGTACAACTTTGATATAGATACCTATACTATAGGTGTGTATGATATAAGCACCTTCTATAGTAGTAGGTTGTGTACTTATATATATGCTCAAGGTTCACACGCTCACATTTTCATGCTCACATGATAGCATCATTGGTGTATTTCTTAGTGGCCATGTTGTGAGATCCAACTCTTCAATGTGTTTTGCACAATTGATGGCCCTACAAATGTATTATTAACTCTTTATTCATGTGGAATTAGAATTTATTGTAACTCGTAAGTCCCATTGTCCTTTTTTGAAAGACAAACACATTAGCATCCTAGTAATACCATTTTTTATTTCAATTAATACCTAGGASCTATGCCATCCTAAGCACAAATTTGAACGCACCAAGTAACAACTTGAAATAATTAAAAGACTTGGAATTTCTTTTTTATATAATTATTATGAAAAGCTTGGGTTTGTTAGGAGATGAGAAAGTTATGGAGCATCTTATAGTGCAGGCAATTAAAGCATTTTCTTAAAAAAGGAACACATTGGATTTGTTTTTGAGTTCAATTTTCACTTGTTTTAAAAAAAACAAAAACTCCATGGAGAAGTTTGATTGTTAGAACAATCTCACCATTGGAATTAACGTGTTTTAATTCCATCTTAGAGATACAAATGATATAGATTTTTCCTCTATCTTGTACCTACTTTTATAAAATATTTTTTTAAAGGGAAAAAGTTTCATAATAGTTTTTTGACTCTTTTTGGTAAACTATCAATTAAATTATTTATGATGATTTTTTTAATTCAAAATTTGAAAAGCAAAATCATTACGTTAAGAAGATTCAAAGTTTCATAAACGATTTTGCTATTGTGACCAAAGGTCATKCTTTCTTCACATTAGGCACAATATTGTTGCAATCTAAGCAGTCAAGTTTTCAAACTTTTTTCCACACATTCTCATACTATAGTCATTAGATATTTGAGAACAAGGGAGTGCCTTTTCAAGTTTTTTTTCCTTGTTGTAAGGGAATTGTGAATGAACTAGATTTATAAAAAAACAAAATTAATAGTATTTTTTTAAAAAATCAAAAGATTATTGAAAAACTAATAGTTGATTTTTTAATTAATCAAAAAAACATTAAGTAATCAATCAAATAATTAAATGATTAATATTATCTGACAAGGCACGCTCTTGACCACGCCACATCACTGATGTTATGAGTTCCCACAATGTGGAAACTTTGGGAAACTCATGGGCTTCTAAAGGCCCAAAATTTCTTCTAACCTATTGCAAGCCTCCATGTTAGGATATGCAAAAAACATTCGTGAAAGTATTTTTTGCTCTTTGTAGTAGAAATGGCAATTTAGAGTGCCCCCTCCCAAAGGACTTGGGGCTTTAAGGATTAAAAACAATACGGTTGGAAGTCCCTAAAAAATCACAGATATTCAAATTTCAATATATTTGGATTGTAAATTTGAACTACGAGAATAAAACCATTGGAAGCAAGCAAGAATTTCAAAATGTAAAAAAGCCATGGCAAACCATACATTAGAATCATCTTCAAAATGGTACAAAAATGTGCTAATTGTAGTAATTCACTTTTTAATTCAAATTTTTTGTGATTGGTTTAAATGCTTTTTCCAACAATGCTAGTGTTTGAGCATGAAAATGCAAACATGTGAGCCTTGAGCATGAGTATAATTAGATATCCTACAAACATTGAAGGTGCTTTTAATATAACGCCTATAATGTAGGTATCTATAACATTGTTACACTATAATCATGGAAGGTTTTTATAATATAAACACATATAACATAGGACTCGTGTGCAATCTTTTAGGTTCATAAGCTCATGATCTTAGATAATAATCCAACTCATATTCTGTACATGAGGTTTCATGGAAAGTGTTTTGTACATGATAGATTTACTAATCTCGAGAATGGACAGCTCATGCTCTTAGGCTCACGTAATAACAACCTTCAATGCTTTTCTAACATGTTTTCAATGAAAATGCTCTTAAGTTTTAATTCCATATTATTGAAGAGAGAGAAAAAACTCAATCAAATTGTTTTTCATTGTGCATTGAGGACACTCCAACCAATCAAATCCCATCATCAAGACGTGGCTTTTAGTGAACTTTTCATGTATATGATGAAAAATTAGATTTTAAAGTCAGAGTTCAAGACTATTATATTCATGAATATTGATCACATAATTACTGCAAATTAAATGTTGAGAAAATTGTGTGGAGCAACCTCATGAGCCATACGGGGTGCATTGTCCTTAGTTTTGCCATTAAATGTCGGGGCATATACATCTTCTTTGGTTAGTATGAGCTATTTTTAGAGACTAGACCTACAGAGCCTCTCAATTTTTTTTTTCATTTTATTCTTAAGCAAAAACACTTTATTGGTCATGGCCCGAAGAATGGAAGTTTTGAATTAACAAACGCAATACGTGAAAAAGTTGGCGTATATACAACCATATTCAAAAAATGACATTGTGCTACAAGGATAAAGACTTTTGTAGTGTAGTAGTTGGTTCCACTGAGAACAAAAAATCATATAGAATAGGAAGAATAAACCTTTAGGCTAAAAAAAGAAGCAAATCCATTTCACAAAAATGTTTTTCGACACGCCAAAATTTGACCACAACTAATCAATGGGTTAAAAATTCGTAATAAAATTTGGATATTTTTGTAGAAAATAAATTGTTTTTGCATAAATTTTATTTTGAAAAAAAGTTGAATCAAGTATAGGCAATTTTTAATGGAATCAAATTAGAAGGTAAAAAAAATACTTTTGCACAAAATGTAGATTTCACAAAATTTGTTCAGTATGGAGAATAAGAAATGAAACCTTCTCGAGATCATATGGTTAAAACTTCATAAATTTATGAAATTTATTCAAACAAATATTAATAACTCAAATATAACTCTAATTAATAAAATTTCATTCAATAAAATTTAAATAGGCAAAATGAAAGGTTTAATAAAATTCAACTTACAGTATGATTTCAAAAAGGATTTTACTCCTTTCTATGAGGGAATTTTATGAAACTTTTATTCATGCAAAAGATTTTTTTTTTCCTTTTAAAGTGGTTGAATTAAAAGATGTCTGAAATTGATGTAAAATTTTGAAACTCAATTTCATACATAGTATGCTTTTTTTACCACCATATGTCCATAGTGCTTAAAATTTTAATTTTGTAATTAGTCATGGATATTTTTGGAGTCAATTATAAAGTTATCTAAAACTCTAGTCTATGAGGTGCCTCTTTTTATTGTTTTGTTTTTTCTAAAAAGCATTTGAATTATTTTGGAATGACATCTAGGCATGACTTGTTTAGCTTTTATTTAAGTGGTACAAATTTGAGTTTGATCCCCTCTTTCTCCAAAGGAAGAACCTAAAACTCCGTTTAGGAAGATTAGACAATATGATGTGACTAGATTGCATGCAACCATGTCTTGTTGATTCTAAAATGTCAAGTGCAGCAAGCCATGACTTGATGTCATTCCAAAAAAATTCAAATGCTTTCTAGAGTAAGCATTGAAATATTCACCACATAAACGGAAGTTTTAGGTACATTACAATTAATTCCATAACAAGTTAAAGTTATATGCCAAAACTGTAAGATTTAAAAAGCCTAAACTATAGATTAGAATCACTACCCCCATGTATAAACTAACAAACCATAATGTTATGTTAGTTTGAAACAAATAGTGAGCTTCTAGCAAGCCATTATTGCATCAAATTACAATAAATAAGAGAAACATGCTTTAGCCCTTAAAAGGACAAAGCTTGTGACTATATATACAATCTACAATATATTCCACTAAAAGCATGTGTTTTATTTAGCTACAACTTAAAAAAACCATTGATGTTATTTTTTCCTTAGAAATGTGACTATGTGTCTTATATACATTGTAATGTTGTCTAATTTTTTTTGTGAAGATTTACAAAGATTTAAAATTATAAAGTTTGTTGAAGTCTAAATGAAAAGAATTCATATTAAATATTGAAAATTCTTCAAAAAAAGATAGATGTTATTACCATATAGACATATGAATTAATTGCATATTGAAAAATTTAAATGTTTATTTCATTCTATATTTAAAAGTATAAAAAATGGTCTCTCAATGTTAAATTAAGTAGCTATTCATTTTACATATTTTATAATTTTTTCAATTACAACAAAAATTATAATTAACAAGTTTTGTTTTGTTATTTTTGTAAAATACAAAGTATCATTCTTAAGATTTTTTTCTAAAAATTTAGGAACAAGATTACCAAATAATGAAAAACAAAAAGGCTATACAATATTGTGCAATATTTTGTTGCATATTTTGTTAAAAGATTATGTATAATCAAATTCAAGTAACTATTATGATTTGAATAATTTACTTTCATGTACATGTACATACACAAGATTCTGACAAAGTTGTACCTACAAAAATTGAATGACCTTAATTGTGTGTAAAAATGATTTTACCACATAAGCCATTTTGGACTTTAGTAAAGATTAGGAGTYTGATTGTTTAAGATCTCAACCAAAATCTACATGAAATGCTAAGATTACTAAGAATTCCCTTTTTATCTAATGCATTTAAATTAAGCTCCTTACAATCATTGCCCTTTCTAAAATTAAAAACTAATTAGTGGTTGTGCTCTCTTTTGAGTGCATAGTGCATAGTGAGTGCATAGTGAGGCTGAGGTGCATTTCAATTAATGCACCCCCCTCCATTCACTCAAAAGATTCCATTTAATTTTTTATGAATTGTAAATGAATTTTTTTTTATCCACCCACTATCCCTCCTCCTATTTGTAATTCTAAAGGAGATGGGTAGTTGCAAACGATATGGGATATGTGAATATACTTCTTTAGTATGTACTCTTGTCTATATCCGTATCCATATCTAGGCCCATATTTGTATCCAAATCTATATTTTTTATTTTCTACGATCAACTGCAATCAGAAAGGGGGGGTAAAAATATTTGACTACTCTCATTTTTTTAAGGGGGATCGATAAAATTTTCAAGAAATGACAAGTTCGCATCTTTTGAGTGGATAGGGATAGTAAAACTAAAAACTTTTTTGTTGTATGGATATGAATAGTCATTTAGTGATCAAAATCAATAGAATGTAAAATTCTCTCCTCACAATCACTATTTCTTCTCAAATGTCACAAGAGTTTTATAAGAAAATATTATAATACAAAATTATTTGGTGAATGATAGAAGATATTAGCTAATAGGTGTAGGAAGAGATTCCTAAATTTAAAGCATTAAAAAATAAACATTATTAAAATACTAATATATAATATCAAATAAAAATATAATATCAAATAATAATAGTTTGTTCTTATTAACATTACATATATATGTTTATTTATAATATTGTTATATGATTTTAATGTCTATATGAATGTTTTAATAAATTATGAGTAGAATAATTGTTACATAGAAATTAAAGAAATCCTAAGGATTTTGAAATATTTACATTTTTCAACCGTATGATACAATAGATTGCACTCCTGTATTAAGTAGTATTAAAGCTACTGCCACTAAGGYAGAAGTACCATAATACAACATTGATAGTTGTTTATCAACCCCTAAAAAACACCCTAAAGCGACACAAAGGCTATGGACAAAATAAAGAGGTAGTGTTCCATAAAGTAGTTATAATCATGGGGGAGGATATTGCGTTGGTTTTGTTTTGGGAATATGTTTGAAGGCTGACAAAGAAGCCACGACGCGGTGGTTGATTTCTATTAGGAGTGCTATTGTGCTTCTACGTCAAGATTTGTGGGTGACAATTTTGTTTAATTAAATGCATTTATTTGTACAAACTCTTGCACGTGACACAAGCTTGTGGTATGTTGCTTATTCCCTATCTTGTGATCACTTGTGTGTTAGTCTATAGTCCACAACAACCAAATGTACGCAGTTGTTTCAAAATTTTTGTATTGTATTCATATAAAGTCGAAAAATGACAAAACCAATTTTGTTGGTTTCCCAATACAATTTCTATCTAGCACACATCAATTTTGTTTGTAAGCATCCTCTAGATCAAGAGATCCACAATAAGTGTCACATTTAGGTACTTCTACCTTAAATTTGGGAGAAGATGTTCCTCAATGTTTTGAATATTGACCAATAAGTAACGAAAAATAGAATATGATGGACGAGGACGAAGAAGCGTTCCGTTCGTCAAATCTCCCGCTCTTTCATCGAGTTTCCCGCTCTGAGATGGGACCCTTCGTTCAAACCAGGCTGGACGAACGCCGCGGCCATGGCCARGCCCCGTTTTTCGATGGCTTGCCCCCGCGGTTGCTCTGTGTCACCGCGAACTTCGCTACCCTGTGTTGCTGCCGTATCATCGCTTCGGAGCTTTGTTCTGTGATCKTGGAATGTGCGAGAGTGGCTGTAAAATTTTGGCGCATTTCGATGCAGGTATGCATTTTTTTCGTGCGATTCATTTTGAAAATTAGCCGTTGGTGCTCTTTGCAATGCGAAATGGCTGCTTTCACGCGAAGTAGTTTAGGACCATTTCGAGGTGACGATCGATAGCTTTGACGATAGGCGGGACTTATTGTTAATTGAGGATTGAGTCTAAGGGCAATGTGTGTCGGCCGTGGATTTTCTTGGACAGTCATGGAGTGTGTTGCTGCGGCCTGGAGGTTTAGTCTTGCGAAGATTGAATAGGCTTCTGGAGCTTGTCATAGTCTTTTTGAATGCCTTTACTGCATTGRTCATGGCTGTCGAGGGCAGCTGAATTCGCGAARTGCGATGCTTCGTTTGTCATTAATCCAGCAGTTTCAAAAATTCGTACAGYYTTTCACAAATTTTTCCTCACTCCGGGTGATAGGTAGGACGTGCAGATACTGCAAAGATAGAGCATGAGCTGTTTTTTTTTTATCATTTCGGGAGCTGAAGCTTGGTGTACCGCTTACAGAAAAATGCCTCATGACTCTGCGCGGTTTATGAAGAAGAAAAATCAGGGTTCAGGAAGCATTGGACATTGAATGAGTAGAAAATTTCTGCGAGTGAGACGTGACTTACTTGCTCTGCTTTATTTTCTTTAGGCAGAAGCAGTTTATCAAGCACCTGGAGAACTCCGTGTATTTTYCATTGCTTAGCTGAAAGACTCTGCGTGAAACTTCCATCAAGCTCAGTTTCGGAATGTAGGTGAACAGGCAAAGACGGGTGATCATTMATTTCGGAGTAAYAGCGAAGCTGCACAGTGCTCCGAGRAAAGATACCAGGCAATGAGAATGACATAGAACTGCATCACTTACAATTTGGGATGTATCATCATTCAGCTAGGTGTGAACTTCTGTATGTTATTGACGGCGCTGGATGAGACGCACGGGAAGTGCAGGGRCATCCAATTCATACGGTATTGGAACAGTAACAGTTGTTAAAAACTTAAGTTATGGCGCCGGCGTTTGTTATTCCAACTTCTTTGCGAGACTTGGAAGCACCTGCGGAGAATGGAGAGCGCCTCTACGCTCAGGAAGTCGCAGATGTTGAGAATCTATCTGCTTATGAGGTCAACGATCTTGTGAAAGGTACACGCGCACAGGAAAATTCTGCAAAGTACTCGCTCGAAAACATCATTTCTGGTAGAATTCAAGCTCCTTCAGAGCTTGTATGATGATAATTTCTTCRGGAGACATGGATCACCTTAGATGTCACTTATGAAGAAAACTGGCTAGTAAGGGGTTGTTTTCGTGCAAGCTCAGCAGACATCACCAAAAATTGGAGATGAACGTGTGGATGGAAGATCATAGTGTTAGTCCTTTTTTTCTCCAAACACTGAGAAGAGACGGAGGCATGGCACAGTAACATCTTTTCCACAAACTTGTTAGTTATTTAGGTCGTGATTAATTCAGAGCCGGAGTTTGAAAGCTCTATTGTTGAAGTTTTTTTTCATGCCTAAGTCGAAGGGGTTCTCCCRAAAGCCTTCCCCTCTTGAGTGGAATTGTCTATCGTCGTGAAATGGCACTGGAAATTGACATGGAGATATGTGGCAGGTGTGGCTTACGAATTGGCCGAGAAGGAGGTGTGGTGTATCGAGGATCAGAGCATTTTTGATCAAGTTTACTCTCTCGTCAGGTAGGGATTTGACGCATGTGTTTATGAAGCAAATGGTCTCTTTGTCTCTTTTCTATCTTCATCCTTTTTCGGCAGACGCTACTTCCTCCGTACTAAGTCGATATTCAAGTTTTTCTCAAAGCCAATAWATTTCAGCATGATTCAGTCTAATCCTTTCACTCGTCTCAACATTCAGTACYTACTCTCCAACATTCCGCTGGATGATAAAATAACTTCTGTAGTTCTCATTTCCTAGAGAGCTTTGACTTCTTAGGATTAAGGTTTRTTTTTCGACGTCTGGATGGCAGAGGTTTCTCTTTCTTAGAGTCATCCGCGAGAGGCAGCTTGGTCGAGAGCCTATGCTCCAACTTTGCTGTGCTTAACCCTTCTATTACGGCAATATCATATGCTTCGGGTGAGTCAAGTGAGGATGCAGCATATATGCTGCAGCAGATGCAATCGCACCGGAATGCATTGAAGATATACTCGTACTTCCTGCACTCTATTCTCGTYGTGGAGGAAGCTGCGGAGGTAGAACCATCGACTAAAGCTCCTTCTGGGAAGGTATGCATCAACTCTTCTTGAATTGACTATTCCCTGTGATAGAAAGCGTCTACGAAACAGGTTTCGTTGTCAGGCTTTGAAACCAAGCAAGAGTCGATGTTTCTCGAAGTATCAAGTGCACTGGCATGGAAGAATCCATCTCCTTTTGCGTTTTACGAGTTGGTCGTAATTTTGTGTCRTATTAATTATTTCACCTGCTCTGCGGTTGAGTAGGTCAAGAAGACTCAGCCTCGAAAGGCACATGTGCCAGCCAAGTGGGACTGGGATGTTCACAGGACACGCATTGTCCGCCTACTTGCCACAGCATTGCAAGTTGACCTGCGACAGCTTTACTCAATGTCACAACCTGAGGAGAATTTGATTGCGTTTTTTRCCAAGTTAGTTTTGCCTGCCACCTTAACTCCTTGCAGCTGTTKCCATCTACAAGTAGATTTATCAGTCCTTGTATAGAACATAATTGCAGATGTGTTATTTCATGAGAGTTGTCTTGCTTAAAATCTGAAGTGATTCTCTCTCACTGTTGGCGTACACTCAAAACATTCAATTTCATACTCATATTAGACGAGGTCGACCAGCCTTTGCGGTTACTAATAGCGGTGCCATGGCATGATTGCAGAGCTGCTTTTTCACTTCTGGAGAATCCGACGTATGTGAAGGATACAGATCTAAAAGATGCTTTGTGCAACATCGTTGCAGCCTGTGCAGCAAAATATGGCTACGTTGTTCCTGTCACATCTACAATCTTGAGTCTACTTCACAAGTATGAGCACCTTTCAGTTTATCTTGCAGAGCTGGTTGTCCTTGCCGAGGAGAAGTACCACAATAGCAGCTTGCCTGTGGCTGTTTTAAGAGAAATTGGTCACATCAATCCTGAAGACTTCAAGCGTGATAACTCTGGAGCTGATAATGTAAGCTCTTTCCTAGTGGCAATGGCGGAGCGGTTGCCAAAGCTCATGACCGTGAACCTYAGTGTTATCACTTCGCATTTAGATGGTGAGTCTTATAAGATGCGCAATGCTGTTGTACAAGTGATTGGTACACTGATAGTGAAGGCCTCCAAGGACCCTTCTGTRGATGCCGCTGGAGATGAGATGGCCAGGCTTCGCAGCAAGCAGGTGAGCTTACATGGATTTAAGGTTTCCGCTTAATATGCCATTCAATGCTTATGTTTGCTCAGACTGGCGGCATTTCTTGCTCGGCGCTYGTTTTTCTCAAGCTTTCACATTTTGCTACACCTGTCAAAATSATCAATCWATCGCCATTGAACAGGGAATGGTAGACATTCTATTGGAGCGTGCCAGAGATAAGAGTTCTTATACTCGTAGTAAAGTTTTACAAACTTGGGCCCACCTTTGCGTGGAAAGTGCTGTCTCAATTGGTCACTGGAATCTGGTTGCCCGTGTTGCCGCTGGAAGATTGGAAGACAAAGGCGCTATTGTGAGAAAGAGTGCGCTGCAGCTATTGACTACTCTCCTTCAATACAATCCTTTCGGACCAAGTCTTCGAACCGGCCCCTTTGAAGCTACACTTGAACAGTACAAGGAAAAATTAAGAGAGATGGAATCGACATCCGCAACTACCGACGAGGCCGAAACTCACTTGACTGAATCAGAGGATGTTGCTGGTGAGGATAGAAGTACTCCTTCAGAGGACGGAAATTCAGATCTGGTTGCGGGTACACCAGACACTCAATACGATCACATTGATTCATCTCAGGTGCACCGTGTGGAAAAATATRCTACTCCAGAGCATGTGGTTCTGACATGCGAKTTCATTATTACTTGCTTATTTACTCTGTAATTACTATGTAGAAATTCCGTGCATACTCTTGCAAACTTTTTTTGAMCAGACTCTCGGATCTTGCACAGATACAGCCTGAGCTTCATGCACCCACTGCTAAGGATTTGGGTGGACTTGAACAAACCAGAGCTCTGGTGGCTTCACTGGAATCGGGATTGCAGTTTGCACGATGCATTGCAGGAGTGATGGATGTGCTGAAGCAGCTCCTTGCCTCATCATCTTCAGATGATGTGAAGCACACCATAACTCTTCTAATACTTGCCCGCCAGTTTGAAATCGACGGTGCCGAAGAAAGTCTACGAAAAATGTTGCCTCTGGTATGTTCTATTGTCGTCCGACCTCATGATGAAATTGTGTTGTSTTATGCTCCGGCTGTAGTATCCATCCCGTCTATCACGAAGTCCTAGACAAGTTTTACCCTCAACATGCACATGATCATCTTCATGTGCCTTGTTGTCCATCTCAGGTTTTTTCTCAGGAGAAAAGTATATATGAGGCTGTTGAGGGAGCTTTCACCAGTCTCTACATGAAGCGAAGTCCATCTGAAACAGCTCTGAATCTCCTAATGCTTACATTGGACGCAAGCATTGGGGATCTGGCTTCCATTGAAGCTCTCGTGAGCAAGTTTACAACGAAGGGGGAKATCTCTCWCGGCACGGTATATCTCTGATTTCCTTTGACTCCAATGATTTYAATTTTATYSTWACAGTAAGCATAGTCATTGGCATTAAGTTGTTACGTTACAACAGATGTGTCTTCTGAGAGTGGTTTTATGCAGGTGGCAGCCCTGTGGAACTACTTCACGTTCAATGCTCCTGATGTTACCCCTCAGAAAAGTCGGGGGGCCCTGGTCATTTTGTGTATGGCTTCGAAGTCGCARCCTCGGATAATAAGCTCTCACCTCCAAAGTGTGATGGATATTGGGCTGGGTCGACGTGCTAGAGAAGAYCCCTTACTTGCTAGATATGCATGCGTTGCACTCCAGCGTCTTTCCGACGGCGATAGGGTCGGCCTTGGATCCACCCACAAGATCTTCAGTATTTTATCCAGTTTGATTATCGGTCCAGGTAGGTTTGGCTTAATATTATGTCTAGCCGCAAGTAGATTGGTTCGGAAGTGTCTCGCTGGTCTATTAGTTTTCAGTCTTGAAGACTAATTCCGTCACGTTTACCTCTTGTTACAGTAGTCGAGTTTGACTTGTATGTTTGAAGTGGACGTATAGGCTGATGCTAAATTGAACTCTTGCTATCAAATTTTCACTTACGGGAGGTGTCCTATCCCAGAACATCATTCTATTCTCCGTCCTTCAAATCTCACCATAAGTTGATTTTGAGCAGGTTTACCCGAGGAAGGCTGGTACTCAGCTGCAGAGCAAGCCATCAATGCAATCTATGTTCTTCATCCAACCCCTGAGAAGTTTGTCTCAGCACTTCTTTTGAAGTTCTCTAAATCAGTATTCGGCACAGTCTATAAGAATGCTGGTGAATCTTCGTCCTTKGAGGAACCGACGACCTTGGAGAATGGGGTTTCAGGAAGTCCTGCAAGATTGGAGACTGATAGACTTGAGCCCAAGGCTTCTGTTCTGAGTCGTTTCCTCTTTGCATTGGGGCATATCGCATTGAAGCACCTTGTCTACGTTGAATCTTGTGTTCGCAAACTTAGAAAGCAAAGGGCTGACAAAGAGAAGGCAGCAGCAGATGCAGCAGCAGATTTACAAGCTAATGGTGATGGTCTAAGTCCTTCYCAAAAAGCCAGCAATAAAGCAAAGGTTGAAACTCATCTCCTTATCTTCCAGTATAATGGTGTTGATAAAGCACACGCTCATCTCGTGATTAATCTGTCTATTATTTGTCTAGTAATGCGAAAGTTCATACTGTAGTTGCACTATAAGTGTATATATATATTCAACAGCGTTGATTCAAGATAGTTTTACTTCTCGAGATTTTTCTGCCTCTCTTCACTGTCTTATGCTTTGTGTTTGATGTAGGTGATATCAAGATAAGAATTTTTCAATTCAGCGACAATAGTTGCGCTGTAATCGGGAACATCGTTAGGATAATTTGTCTGGTTCTTACTATGGATGCTCCAATTGGTTAAAATTTTGCAGGTATTCCGTGAATCGTAGGTCTTTTCACTGATTGTGATGTGCGACTTTGTGCAAACTGAGCCAAACTTACCATGAATCTGAAATGGTACAGGTTGAGAGCATCGATGCAGAACTGGGACTGGCAGCTTCTGAAGATGCAAGGCTAGATTTTCTACTCGAGAAAACTGAATCCGAGATAATCTCTGGTGACAGCAGTMAAAAATTTCTCATAGGTGCTATGGCTCCCATTGTTGCCAAAATATGCCGCAATTCGGGTCTCATGCAGCAGGTTAGGCCGTATGCCTTATAAGACCAAACATTGAACCTGCCTTGATCAGTAAGCTTCTGACCTTTAGTTTGATCTCAAAATCATTAATCGTCTGTTTTTGACTTTGTACCAGTATCCAAGATTGAGGGTTTCAGCTATGTTAGCACTTTGCAAGCTCATGGCCATTGATGCTGACTTCTGGTATGTACTCTACTTTTCCCTTGAAATTCTGCAATCCGGACCAACTCTTGTCGTTGAAAGTGTTACTAGAGGTCATTTTATGGAGATGCTTATTTTCCAATATGTTCATTTCCTATGATGYTAAACTTATCACCTCCACCCGGTCTTCCTTGAGATAGTTCGCATGTTGCTTTTCTCTATTTTCTGAATTTATGCSTTCAATCTACTCTGGTGTTCCYGAAACCTGTTTATACTTGTCTATTATGGTGGGTTCGGACCTATAATATACTAACAAATTTTATTGAAGTAACYAAACATGGTTGGTTTCAATGCTGCAGTGACCAGAACCTGCAACTGCTCTTCACAGTGGCACAAAGTTCAGGAGAGGCAGCAGTGCGCTCAAATTGTATCATTGCCCTTGGCGATTTGGCTTTTCGATTTCCAAACGTGCTGGAGCCGTGGACTGAGCACATGTATGCTCGCCTCAGTGACAAAGACCGAAAAGTTCGAAAGAATGCAGTGCTCGTTTTGACTCATCTCATCCTCAATGATATGGTCAAGGTACGGCTCTTATCTTACTCTTTCCTAGTTGTAAGCAAGATCTTGAACAATCCTAGTATATTAACTGAATTTCGAATGCAGAAATAGCTTCGCAATAGTTAAAATGAAGTAATTGATAAAACTTTYCATTGAGACCGATAGACATAGGTTATCGCGTACTATGGAATCAGTTTAGAAACATTTCCGAGTATCCTTGTTACTGTACCTTCTGAAATTTTGCAAGGATGTTTCAGTTACGAGTTACTGGTAGTATTCTTTCTTGTTACCGGTAGTGTGATTGGATGCGTAGTGCATATTTCTTATGCTGACACTGTTGTGTYATCCAGGTGAAAGGACACATTAGTGAGATGGTTCTGCGGTTAGAAGATGAGGATGAACGCATCCAAAATCTTGTGAAGCTCTTTTTCCATGAACTTTCGAATAAGGGTGCGKTTCTATGGCTGTTTTTCTTAGGACTCGCTTTACGGGCAGAAGTAACTCTGGATATTTTGATATGAACTGGAAGAAACAGTGCGAATCTAAATATGACTCTTTGGGAATAGGCAAAATGCTGTTGTGACCCTCATATTAAGCATTTAGCGTTTGATTGATGTCGGACTCCTAGGCTGTATCATTTTCTTTTAGTCAGCAACAGTTTCTGGACGTGTAATTTACTAAGGAAGCTTAKATTCTGATGTGAGCTCGAAGTGTCAGCATGCTGCCSACACATACTAAATGACATCTGAGAAAATTTCGTACAACTTAATTGATTGTGTAATGTTGTGCAGGAAATAATCCCATCTACAATCTGCTCCCAGACATACTCAGCCGGCTTTCAAGTCAGACCGATCTGCCACAAGAGACCTTTCGAAGTGTTATGCAGTTCCTTATCAATGCAATCACTAAGGTGCACAGATTGATGGCAACTTTCATTATCATCKTTTATTGAAGTTACTCCTTAATTTTTTCTTCTGGAATTGGAATCACAATTTTGTCTGGATTACAGGACAAGCAAAAGGAGGGTCTCTTTGAAAAACTCTGCCATCGTTTCCCTGGTACCTCTGGTAGGCCCTGAACAATTTTTCAGAAATAAAAGCTACGTCTACCTCGCAATGATGCGTATTCGAAATTACATTCTGTTATGCAGTTGCTGAAAGCTAATGAAGTCATTTATCTTTGGATCAACATTTGGGGTCCCGAGTGTCTCAATTGGGGCTCCAAGTGCTAAAGTTATGCAGTTGCTGAAAGCTAATGAAGTCATTTATCTTTGGATCAACATTTGGGYCCCGTTACGTAGAAATTGTYCATGTCTTYTTGCTATTGCTGTAGCCTGCGTCKTCTACAGTATATAATCAAAGGCTTCAGCTTCAGCTTCAAGCTTGTTAGTTTTTTCCTCTTTATGGTTGATTATGTTTGCATTATTCGCAATTGGTTTCTGTAATCCTCATTAATCCTSAWAACCGTTCATTCAGATGTCAAGCAATGGAAAGATCTATCTTATTGCATGGCGCAGCTCACCTACACGGACAAAAGCTTGAAGAAGATGATTGAACTATTCCCGAAATACCAAAACGCTCTTGGTGAAGAGGAGGTTGTCGAGCACTTCAGAAGCATAGTCGCCAAGGTACGATAGTCCTGTACAATATTTGTACTACAGTGAAAGTTGATGAAATCCAAATTTTCTTTCTGTCGTTCATCCTGTGARCAAGTCCCTAATGTCGTGAATAAATGCGTCTATGCAGGCCAAAAAATTCGCAAAGCCAGAAGTGAAGGCAATGGCAGATGATTTTGAATCCAGAATTGCCAAACATCATGAAGAGAGAAAGGAACATGACCTGGCTGTGCAGAATGCTCAGGCTCACCAAAACAGATCCAATGAGCGCACAGACAATGCACTAAGTCGGGATAATGAACTTAGTGCAGAGACAACGTCAAGAGACACTGGTGAGTATTTTGGGGTACTGGTTTTGGACTGTGGCATTCCATTTCATCCTAAGTCTCCTTTGTGGAGATTGATCTGTTTGATTTGAGAATGCCGAGGACATTTGAATTTTGGTCCAACCATTTTTTGCAGTCCAGCTCTKTAATRTGAAGTGTGYTGCTCCTAAAATCCGAGCTTGGAGTTGTCTCACCTTCATCATCAAAATTTATGAAGTAGATTTAGCATGCCCTAGCAGCTCCATGTCATGTTCTTAATTTTTAATTGACGTGACGTGACTGCGTCCAAAATTCGTATGTGAATGGTTGTGCAGACGGTGATAATGATGAAGGCCAATCATTGGTGGCAGGCTACGTAGCAGAGGAGGCTGTTTCTGAAGCAATAGTGGAAGATGGACGTTTAGAGCACAATAGCGTAGACTCTCATGAGTTTCACTTGCCTGTTGAGCCTGCTTCTGCAAGTAAGCAGGTGTTGCATTCTGCGACCAAACTATCAAGGAGGACAAGATCACTGGAGCCCAGCGCAGTGTTAGCTGAAAGGATGAGCAGTGAAGAGGATGAGACCGTCAGTAGCAGTGAAATGGTAGGTTCATGAGGCAATTGCCGTGACTAAATTGTGTTGGTTCAGTCTCTTGTGGTATCACGTGGAATCATATTTCTTGTACGTGGCTACCTTGCTTAATATCATTAGCAGGGACTTTAGTTTATTTACATCTTGTGTGCTGTGTTGAACCTTCTATTTAAATTGCACTATTGACTGTCGTAGACATCACAATCATCATCACAAGAAGTTCTTGATTCTGTTGGAAATTAAAGCATTATGTTTGTGTGCAGGGTCGAAGTCAAGTGCAAGTCAAGGAAGAAAAACAGTCTCGAAGGGCATCTAGGTCCACCGTCAAATTGAAACCCACTGCCAATAAGAAGGTATTTCCGTCTACTTCTCATTGTTGCATATTTCTTAGGGCTCTTAATCTCATCCTGACCGTCTTTTGTAACTCTGAGTGCCATTGCAACTGTATGACGTTAACCGAGGTG
The DNA here is from genome assembly GCA_006891605.1 of Pleurozium schreberi. Classification (NCBI taxonomy): domain Eukaryota; kingdom Viridiplantae; phylum Streptophyta; class Bryopsida; order Hypnales; family Hylocomiaceae; genus Pleurozium; species Pleurozium schreberi. The sequence continues at coordinate 72,946 of VACF01002469.1, read as the reverse complement.
CAGTATCCTGTAGTTCAGGGGTTAACACTTCAATTCAGGAGTCAATACCGGTAGCTTGACTGCGGGATCAACTTTTTTGATTGGTTGTCATAACTGTAGTCGATCAGTGTTTTCATCGATTGAAAATTGGGGTTCACTTTCCTGAATATATTTCTTGCTTCCTTTCTAAGATGAAAATGCAAACCAACAGATAAAATCATAAATAAATGAACTTGCAAGGACTACTCAGGAACACTGCGCAATGAGATCCTTACCTCTTTTGGGCTTTGAGGAACTCTTCCTGCTGCCGGGAGTGCTGCGTAAAACTTAATACGTAACATCTTAGTGCGAGCAGTTTGGATTTCGAAAGAGAGGAGCATTTAGAATATTTGTCCAAGAAAAATAATGGAGGTTCACTATCGCGATCCTGAGCCTGCTGTTGGGGTCTCTGACGCTGAGGTTGAGAGTGTAATGAAAATGCTTATGACATACCAAAAAGCCCGAGCCGAAGGAATTGGCCAACCCAATCCCGAACTTGATGTAAATTCTCTACTTGAGTCATCTCCTGACTAAACTTTAGGTCTATCATTTCTTATGAATGTCGGTTCTACTTTCCCAATGTGTTGTTCAATTTATCTGAGGTCTTGAAATATTTTGCAAGCTATATGAATATCTACGAAGGTGGTTTGGGTTTGTTTGAGGAATAGCATTTGCTTGGAGCCATGCAAAACAGCCTCCCAAGAGACTGCCCCATCGATGAAGGCTTGAAAATTCCGTCACATGCCACACAGCCGGAACTGGCTCCCACAAGTGATGAGGTTATTCCTAAGCCTTTCTTCGTACTCAAGACGAAGAATGAGAAGCAGCAGAGAGTGTACATCAACATGTGCGGTTCTCATAAGGTAACAATTTGCACACCATTACATTCTGTTTGCGCCATCAGGTTTTCAAGTTTTTGACCTAATTGCTTCTTGTCAATAGCTGTAGCAACCTACCTTGATCTCATCGAATTTATGTCGATAATGGAAGAGCCTAGTATCTTCATTCCTTGTATAAGTGGATACAGTAACTGATACTTAGTTTTAAATAAATATCTGGCAATGGATTCAACACTCAGTTGTTTGCCGTGGGTCAGATTCAACCTCCGGACTATGGCGAGGACACTCTAGACAATATTGACGAAATCAGGAAAAAGCTTCAGCATTTTGATCCAGCTAACGATCCAGATTGTCCAGATGTGCGCTTCCCTTGCAGTTGTCTGGACCCTGTTTTGCAGAAGGATAAGAGTTAGGGGTGATAACCTTCCAACTGAGACAAAAAAACTGCTTTTATGCAAGAGTCTACGTGCACGCGTTCTGAAGAATCGAAGTCTTGGAATTTTTTTTTTGAATTTTTCCAGCATGCTCCTATGATGTCAAATTTTATTGCAATTTTTCTTAAACATTTTTGGAGATTAGAGAGTGTACTACCTATATGAGAAAATTATTTTTTTTATTTCATTTTGCGTGAGAAAAAGTTATGCCAACACTTTGTAGCATAAAATAATTAAGTATAGGGGATTCAAAGTCTTTAAGAACTAGTTATGCAAGGTGGTTCAAATATTTTCTTTTCATTGTGAAAACTAACATCTTACAACCTACATGCTCAAAGCGTGACATTTTTGTCTCACATTCTCATACATGACTATTGCAAGATCTTAAGGTTGAACACTTGAAATAAGTATTTTTTTTCTTTTCATTGCAACTTTTTGCACTAGACATGGCAGTTTTGAAGTGATTTTTTGGTAAAACCTAGGACCTTTAGGGATTAAGACAAAAGTAAAAATTCCTTAGACTGCAGTTGGCATACGCTGATGCTTTCAGTGCGCAATGTGTTGTGCAGAAGGGAAAACGTACGTAATTTACGACGTGTGTTACAATCGCACGGTGGTAGAATCAGCCATGTCCGTGAAGCCACTCAAGGTCTTCATCATCGATTTGGCTTTCGCATGGYTAAGCCAAAAATACAAGACCCAGCTCAGCTCTGGTAACTTTTCTCAATCAAACCCACTTTACTACGTTATATCCGCTTCATCTTAAAAATCAGCATCACCAGACGGTGAAAGTGTGCACCAGCAAAATACTGGTATAAAATCTTCAGCACTAATGTTGTGTCAATTACACGGAGTCACCTTGAACGGCAACTCACTTGCACAGTGAACTCAGAGGAGGGCTTCTGAGTAACTGTGTGCTYAACTATGGCAACAGACTTCAAACTCCTGGAGGGAAGAAAATACAAAGGAAAGGAGGTCGGCAAACATATCATTCGGGTTGATCCCAAGAAGGGACCCATCATTACTGAACTTCCTGGTACTCTCTCCCTCCCACCCTATCAAATCTTGCCGTAAGCAATTGTGGATCTGAAAAATACCACGACATTTCAGTACCAGCGTTACGATCTTCCCATTTTAACGTCTTTGTGAGTTGTTATTTAAAATATTGCAACATTGTATTGTAAAGAGACAGTAGGAAAGAGAATCAAACCAAAGAGTAGTTATTCATCAATTTATCTCACACGTTCATCAATATTTGAGTTTTCAGATGACGATGACGATGCAGAACCTGCTATTCCTCTACTTTTGCGTGAYAAACACGGCAGGAATTTATCAGGCGACGAAGTGCAAGAGAGCTGCAAGTCCGATGAAATTGTCAATAGTGATAGTAGCTATCGRGAGGTACCAGAATGGGTACCCCAATTTTACCTTTCAGATCCTGACAAGGACGAAGTGGAGCMTAAGAATCATCAAGAGGAAACGGCACAAGGTGTCGACTCCAAAACATCGCAACTAGGTTCATCAAGCGAGCCCGCTCGCATCTCAGAATCACAAGGAGACAGATGTATATCCTTCTCTTCGAAGAAAGTCCGACGACAGTCAGTGTCATCATGGAGTCCCTCACATCCGTTCCCAGAATTTTTGCAGATATTCTATTTTATGTGCTGAATGCTGAATGCTGTAGTTCACATGAAATAGCGTTACTGTACAAAAAGTCCATCCCAGTTCTCCTCCATATTCTTAACCTCATGATTACTAACGAGAGCGATGCAGTCACCCTTGATCACTTACATCTTGTGAATACGTTCGCTTAGAGTCCAGGAGTGATTTTAAATAGAAGTTGAATACCTTGACTGRGTCTCACCCTCAGAAAGAGCCCTCGCCTTCGCATTGTTCCCTTGCAGAGCCATGGCTACCAACAGGTATGTTTCGTGAGTTGAATACTCCAGCACCGGATCCAGATATTTCTTCTCAAGCACCAGACCTGAATACCAAGTCTCCTGTCCCGAACCTAGAGGCGTTTTCTACTACGTCCAACGAAACAACTGCAAAGAAGACCCCTGCAGCTAGATTCGAGTTCCAGAAGCTGAAGAAAAATATGGAGAAATCTGAAGAATGTGATACATCGAAACAAGAAGATGCTCCATACAAGAYCCTGGARGAAAACCTGACAACACCAAAAGTACAAACTGAATACGTCGGCAGGCCAGTGGTCACTATTGTCATTATTGTCACTTTCCCTTTGAACTTTGTAAGCATCACACTGAACACCAACTTATGCTTGACACTTTATACTGCACAAGTTGAATTTGATAATCTCGAGATAACAAGAATCCTACACCTTGATTAGTAAAATCATTKTTGTTTGTGTTAGCTACCTTGTTTTTATTCAATGTCAAATTTAAAAACCCCAAGTCCACGTAACAAGAATGAGGATGAAGAGGTCGTGCAATATGGCTCCTATGTGGCACGCTAAAAGTATTTGAGTTCACAAGGTTTCAGGCTATCTCTTTAAGGTGGATTGGACATTTGTTAMCACAAATGCGTCATAAGCTTTCATAACTGCAATGGATTATTTAAAGAGTATTTAAGACAAAATAATTAGTTTGCAAATTTCCAGTCTGAGCACTACAAACAAAAATCTACAATTCTSTCCTTAATTTCACAAACTCAGGTCTTTATCAACTCTAAATAATTCACATGGTAATTGTTTAAAGTAGTAAAAATCAAGTGCTTCTTGAGTTGTCAACTCCTTCCTAGTTGCACATTATTCTAATTTTCAGCTTGTTAATTTGACCTGTGCAATCTCCCATATYAATCATGGCCCTCAGAGTGAAATCCAATTTTGTCAAACAGACTCCAGTTTGGGGTCGTTGATGCCTTTCCCCATATCAAACTACCTTCGGATAACTATATCTGTTTACAAGCAATATAATCTCGCAAAACATTAACCTTCTAGTTGCTAATTCCTTAGATCTGAGTGGCAGATTGGTTTGGAGGACATGCACGTACACATGACGAGCACAGAAATCTTCATCGATACTAAGGCTTATGGTCCTTTACAGGTGCGTCTCACAACATCAATTATAATAACTGAATCTGCAGTCGTTCATGGATCTTGTGTGGTTTCAACGTCGAATTTTTGGTTATAAACGCAGGTAAAACTGCAATTCTATGTCTCACCGACTGGAGTGCAAGCCGAGTACAAAAAATATGATAGAATCCTCAGATTTGAACTCCCAATTTTTACATATGCACAAGCGTTGAAACTCAAACTATGATCCACAGAAAGTGCCTAATTATAATGAAGACCGCCTCAGGCRCACAGAGGAAGCACGAGATTTCGACACGTGAAACAGTGGTCTGAAAGCGATCGTTGGGACAAAAGTCTCTGATTGTAAGAAGCAAAACCCAGCATGCCAATCTATGCAATACGTATAGAAGACGAACACGGCTATCGCCAACAGGATTATGCCAACAAAGGCAACACCATGTCGAGCTCAAAGTGCATCAGAATCATTGCTCTCTGTCAAATTTGTAAGTATGTATGCAAAGCTGAGGATTCATTCGGCAAGCTTTCGAATTACATTACCTGAATTTTTTTTCTGCATTCGTCTATTAACTCCGCTCCATTTCGTAACAATCCCCTTGAGGTCCTCGACTTATTTTCAGGACTTCTTCAATTTGGTCCAATTCAGAAGGTTCAAAGGAGAACGTTAAGGCTGTTAAATTATCGTCTAAATGAGTAGCGTTTCTCAGCCCAATGATAGGATGCACAGGTCCTTGCTGCATAGCCCACTTTAGTGCAATTGCAGCAATGCTGACCTCCTTAGAAGCGGCAATTTCGCCCAAGGTACTCAGTAGCTTCCTCCAATAGTCTTCTCCGCCCGCCTCTCGCACAATGCGCCAGTACATTTTCAAACTGGACGTGTTGAGGTCCGGAGTTCTGTAACTCACTTTGCCGAAGAGGCCTTTCTTGCCTTCCTCGAAATATCGGTTGGACAGTAACCCTCCCGCAAGCGTCCCATACGTGAACAGCTTGATATCTCGTTCCTCACAATATTTGAGCATCGCCATTCGTGGTCGTTGATCCAGCAACGAGAACTGTACCTGTCAAATATGGAACACAGATTCAGAGATTCGTTTACAAAGGTATAAGAATCTACGCTGCTTTCAATTGGTTGTCTATGAAAGCAGTTTATTGAGACGTTCCTTGGAGGTGTTCTATGATCTATACGGTATATGCAATGAGGTTGTGACGAAGTCACGTTAACCCACAACAATGTTTTCAGTAAAAGTGGTCTGTTTCATAAACTTTTAGACAACATCGTAAAGAGAATATTCACCGTGGTTCATGGGGAGGTCTCTCTAAGGTCACAATGATCATTCCAGGATTTCCAATAGATACATTGAAAGGCCTCCACGTGATCACCTTGACCATAGGAAAAGCCTCCCCATTAATTATGAGTACAATTTTATTTTCTGAAGCTGTCTAAAAGTTCCTGAAACAGAAGTAATTTGATTAAAAGCCCTGTTTCACCTCAGCCTACAACATGATTGACATGAAAATGTCTAAGAGTGACCCATACATGAGTTCACAGAAATTGACCAGTACCTGGTTGCAAACAACAGGAACCCCTGCGTCCGTGATTTGRGCAAGAGCCTCGGTGCTCATGTTCGTGACACCAATGCTTGTGATTAGACCTTTCTCCCTCAWATCTGCAAGCGACTTCGCCACATCCACCATGCCAGCCATGTCGTAGTCCCACCAGTGCATCTGCACGAGGTCAAGTTTCGGAACCCGCAAGGCTGCCAAGGATCGCYTGATGGATTGCTCAACAACTTGCGGAGTCATCTTCATGCGAAAGATGTTCGGGCAAAACTTTGTGAAGATCTGCTCCACAACGAAATGTCGCGTTACAAAGGAGACAGTGACTAAATCAACGCTTTCCTATTCACCGCAAGCTACATCAGACATGATCCCATTGATTGCAGGATATTGAATCTAACGTGGCAGTGCAAAGGGTTGAGCGGAGGAGGAGGATTACAATCCAAAATACGAACATCTCTCAATTTTACTTACAACCCATTACAGAATCTGATTTAGACGAATTACAAGCAATGAGATTCAGGTGCGCAACCTTACCCTCAAGCTCAAAGTGCAAGATTGAATTTGAACTGTTAGGATCTTATGACCTTTTGTCGGTAGTATACTTATACAGTTCGCCAGTTCTCAATTTGAGTGTTGGTCAAACACAACATGATCTTCAAAATCCGAGACTTGAATTTTACAAATTGAACACTAAAATATATTTTGGAAGGATAAGAAACTGGAAGTAGGTTTAATTCATTAGCATTACGTCCAATAATGAAAATCAAGGCAACAAGGCAACAAGCTACAACTATTTGCAAGTTAGTACCTCCCCCCCTCTTCATACTTACTCGCAAATTATYTCTCCGTATTTTTGATAATCATGTCCTTGATTGCCAATACCTAGTCTCTAGAGTTGTGCGTAACCTGAATTGTAAAGGGATAAGAAGGCAATCAAAAAGCCATGCCTGCACGTCGCGTAGCCCATCGTCTTGTTCTTTCGCCTTGAGCCATTGCTCCCGGAAGGCACCAAGCACACTCTCACTGGGTCCATAGATATCCGCCGTGTCGAAACTCGTCAATCCACTCCGCGCGTACAGTTCCATCACCTGGAGAATCTCGCCCTCGTCAATGCGGCCATGGCCACCAGCCAAAGTCCAGCATCCATTGATCAACGGAGAAAATCTGGTGGCGCTTCCGTCGTTAAATCCGACCGTCTCCACCGTCTCCATTGCCTTCGATTGCGCAGTCCCGGACGAGGCTTGCGCTCGCCATTTGCTGCGCTCGCCATGTSTCACGACATTCCGAGTTCCCTTGCATGGCCGGTTCCCATCTCCGAGACCTAATCTCTGGGAGACTTGTCGAGAGAGAGTGGTGAAAGAAGAAAGGCTACAATTGCTCGACAATTGAGTTCTGCGAAAATGGGAGAATGTGTGGGATTCTGGGACAACAGGACGAGAAGCGACGACTAGCTGACGGATCGACATCGCTAAAGATCCGGTAATTGTTTGTGCAAATGGGGAGGCATGCACAAATGTAAAAGAATTATGTTGCTGCAAAACATGAGCACACAATTGAACGTCTGCCCAGCTGCTGACGGATCATGACCAGCGCGCGATTGAGGTGGGGGTTGATGAGCTCCATGGACTTCGTTTTGTCAATTGGCACGAACACTTGTTCGAAAACCATCGGGGTCACTTTTCAGAGCAATTGCTGTGGTCTCACTAATCCCAAGCGGGATATCGCCTTACCCTTTTGAGAGGACGTAAGCCACCGCCAGCAAACCTCCCGTTCATTTTCAGTGGGCGGGTTATTTGGTGCAATCAGGTCATAATCCACAATTACTTGGGTTTCCATGCGTAATTGTGGATTACGCATTCTTCATCCACAACTTTCATCTCAGACCGGTTTCCTTCATTCAATTGCAAGTTCTTGGTAGTAGTTTGTGTCAACCAATGCCTCTCATTATCGTGCATTTTGGAGAAAAAAAAGGCCTAAGAGGAGGGCGTTGCCCTCTTGATTGGCCTTTTTTTCCTCAAAATGCACGACATTGAGAGGCATTTGTTTGTACAAAAATAACCCCACTTAGATTCATGGGGTCAAAATAATCCAAGATATTCTCATTTAATCTCAATTCTTCATCCATAATATTAACCTTTTTGAATAGGAAGATAGGGCCAGGGTACACTGACCCGTACGCGTGTCCCCGATTTTTCCCTTAAAGAAAACACAKGATCTTTTTATCTACCACCCATGACAAAATTTGGAAATTTGGAATCAAATTTGGAATCAACGGCCTCTAATTCATCCGCAGAAAGAAGTGTAGTAGACAAAATAGCAGGTATTTTCGATACATGCACCCCTCACTTCAGGAGGACAAGCGAGGATTTTTGTTCACTCTATCTAAATGTAGCAACGTGTCCTTCTACATTGTTAGTGCATACGGAACAAGCAGCTATACTATGATTGGTTCAATCTTGTAGCATTGGCACACTTTTTGTATATAGTACTTCCTCAAGCTCCGTTTATGCAATTTATGTCCAACGCAAAGCTTCCCTTTGTGTAGTGGCCTACCAATAATTACATGTATAGTGTCCCACAATTTCAAGGTAAGGTTGAGTTTATGAATTTCAACAATGAAAAGAGTTGTAATKGAAGATAGAAGGACCCTCCAATTTTGAAGTTCAAGAATGCTATGTTGTAGTGAGGTTATTCCATCCTTCTTAGGATTAAGATATATTTTCCATTGGTGTGACATCGATGTTCCCTATAGATTACATTTTGCCAACATGTAATCTTTATCTTGTGAAGATGTATCTGTGGAAGGAGAGTTGTACAAAGCGTTGGTTTTAGTGTTTTCAATTTAATTTATGAGGTGCACAAGGCATTGGGTCAAATCTTCAACCTTTAATAGAGAAATTTTCAACTATAGGGTACAAATGAACATTGGTTGAAATCTTGTTGAATGGTAGAAGGAACAGTTGAACATAGTACTATAATTCCAACCTGGTGTAGAACTATGGATGACCATGATTGAGAGTTTTACTTCACAGCTGAAATGCATCTTCATATGAGACCATGAAATGATTTTTAACATAAAGACTAACTAAACTTCAACTCAACCGTGGGTGTAGATCTCCTAAATATATATGAGCTCCACTAATTCTTTCTTTACAATAATCGTAGGGAAAAGTGTGAGTTGTCTTTATGGCCATCAAATTCCTTTTCAACTTTAGAATTTCATTAAAATTCAAGAAATTAGAACAATACTGAGTTCAAATATAGTTCAAGATGTTTAATGTTTAGCATCAAGTATTTGCAATATTAAAATGGTAAGATCAAAATAGAAGGAAACAAAAGCATCATGCAAAGGTCTTATAAGAAGGATTTTTCCAAAATAATTTGTTTTCTAAGAGTGGGTGTTGCTAATACATAGTGATTTAAAATCTTCATCTTCTTTCAATGTCTTGTTGAGAGAAGAATGGCTTTTTGCCATTAATATGAAGATGGATTTTCAATTCTAAGCATGAGAAATTGTTTAAACCGTTAAATATTGTTCTCTACTTCAATTCTTGAAGTGAATACAACTTAATAGCAATGTTAAAAGAGCTTTTGAAGAATGTAAATGAACCACATGGCAATCTCAATGCAATAGTGAGAACTTAAAAATGATACAATTTTCAATGAAAGTGCATATTTATACCTTCAAATCCCCTCTGATCAGACTTCCATATTGTGTTGGAAAAAGAAGACTACTTTCTAGAATTTTCAAAAGTCAAAATTGCCCTTAGTGTATTGTAATGCTTTCACTTCAATGTAAGTAGGAAGAAATTACATTATAAATGTAGCTTTGCCTCAGTATCAAACTAAAAGCAACTAAAATGTTCAAGTCCAATGTTGAAATAGTTTTTTGGAAGTCAGAAGTTGCCTCCTCACTTTCCACGAGCCTACCCCTAGTATTTTGTTGCCCAAAAATTTCCAATTTTTATCTAGTGAATTTTGCACACTTTTATGTAATCTAAAATTTCTATTTTCTTTTGCAAAATTGGGCTGATTTATGTACATGGCAGGTCACTCTTATATCAAATTACCTATTAGTGAGCAAATTTTTCTCATACAACCATAATTGAATGTCATTCAAAACAATTGATTTTCTAGTGACACATAAACAAATTGCAACTTAGATGACACGAAATCCAAAATTGGCTTTCAATATGAATTCACAAAAATCGATAAATCTGACATGACATAATTTTTACATGAGTGTCCCAATTGTACTATCTTTGTATTCAACATTGTGCAATAAACACTTCCTACAAAATTACCTAATTACAACAATTTCAATTATCCAACACCTAAGAAATTGTCTTGAATGAACTCTTCCATACTTCAAAATTACCATAAATTTTAGGTGAAGAATCATTTTGAAACTACCAAAGAAACATAAAACATAGTTTGTCCTCCAAGGGTGTTCATTCAAAGTGAGTCTAGTGTTATATATAAGATATCCTATGTTCACAACTTTGAAAATTTCTAAAATATTAAGTAAAGTAAGAAAACCACTTGGGTGCACTTCTCTTGAGTTTGCTCAAAATTTTGTCAAATATTTTTGGTCGCCCAAACTTTAAGGTTATATTAGGACTACAACAAATGTTGCTTTTCATGTGTTTTTTCTTTAATCTATTGAATGTAGTGGTGTAATGTATGTAAAAACAACCGGCTCCTTGGAATTGCCTCTATAAATAGCTATAGAATGGATGTGAGGTGATTCTTAACCCCTAAACACCCCAGGGGACTAAAAGCGTCCTTAGAGTCTAAAAGTTCAATTCAAAGTGCTGTAACTTTTGCATTCGATGTCCAAATTCAATAAATCTTGTTGGAAAATTTGCGCTTTTTCTTTTGTTTTTTGTGGTAAAATTTTCAAGTCAGTACAAGATGTATAGATGTTTTGGGAGCCAATCAAAGTTCACCAAATTGCATTTGATGGCTACAATTTTGGGGGCTTGTATCTCCTTCATCAAATATTTGTTTTCAACAAGATTTGTTGGGTTATGTTATCCTTGAAGTCTAGTTAATGTGGTAAAAGTTTTATGTCAATCCAAGTTAATTTGAATTTTTGGGAGCAATTCGAAGTTCAAAACCTAAAGATTTTTGGATTATAGTGAACTTTGGAGGCTTATATCTTCTTCATACAATGTCCGTTTCCAATCATTTTTGTTGTAAAAGTTGTGCGTACTAGTCTAGTTTGTACGGCTAATATTTCATATCAATCCAAGAAGTTTTGAGTGATTGAGAATCGTTTTAGTAGAAGGAGGTTCAGCCATGGATGTGTTTTTTGCAACTATTTTTTGACATTTCAAATCCCTTTTGCAAACACAATGAGTCAACTGAATGATATTTTCTTTCACCAAATGAATGTGTGTGTATGCTATTTTTGAAGCACTTTATAGTTTATAGTTTGAATTTTTTTCATTTGAGTAGGTTTAGAAATCACATTTGACCTCCAAATGTGTTTCTAGGAAAATTTCAGCATCATTTTTCAACAGTAAAACACTATAATCTTTCAATCTATATGGTCAAATGATTTCAAATTTGGTTAAAGTCATTTACAACACATACTCTACAAGATTGTACAATTGAGATTTGTATACCTTAGTGACATTTAGACCTACAACACTTCAAAAGCAATGATGTTTTTAAGCCTCAAAACAACCTGAGCCTTTAGGGATTAAATAGACCACATTAAACATTGAGTGAACTAAGAAAAAATTCCTTTATTGCAAGAGTCAATCATTGTCTATCATTCCCGCCTCCCATCTCTTTACAAGTTGCAAGTGGATGGATTTTAGAAGACCTATGGCCACAAATAGGTGCCTCTGCTCCAAATCTTTGGAAATTTGTATATAACTCAAAAATGTTTGAAAAAATATGAAACCACTTGGGTAAAGTTCCAAATCCATTTTCCTTTCTCTGAAAAATAAGCTAAAAATAATTTTGACCATAAAAAACTATGAAAAAAGGAGACTAGCTTTTAAATGGTTTCTTTAGAGCATACTACCTTATTGTGTTGTGACCACTGATGGACCATGCTCACATTGATTGATCCTACCTCGATACAAGGGACACATTACAATTGATCTCAGGTTAAGAGCTAGCATGATCCTCTTTAAGTGTGAATAAAAAGTGTTCTGGCCCTACACAATATTCTTTTGACACTCAATCCTAGCATGTCAAGGAATGACCTTGTTCAAAGTATTGCATTGATCCTAAATTTAGTTGTTTTATCTTTTATTTTACTTGATGAGTGGCAACTTGACTATTTATGGGTCGTATCTTGTGAGCAAGTGTGAGAGACAAGGAAATTGAGGGACCTTCAAAATTAGTGATGGAAAATTTGAGCGTGCTGAATTTTGGCAAGTAAGCAAGTGGCCATGCTATGTAGCTGCAACTTACAATGTCTCGCCCGGCAAAATACAGTTTCAATTCTTGTTTCATAGTTTTGTTTTTAGCCAGGGTGAATTGACCCCCTCATCGCCCTTGTCACAAGGTAAATGTAAAAATTGCCCCATATTTTGTGCCGCGTCAATTTTATATTTCTTCATCTCTCAAGACTAATTTGGGGCATTAGATTGCAAATATGAATTCAGAATTTGCAAATTTTGTCATATGTGGCAGATAAAAGAAATTCAGTGTTTTCCCCGGTGGTAAAAAAAAGAGCAATGAGGGGGTCAGTTCGATGAGCTTCTGGAAACTGGATAACATTCCCTCATGCTGGTGTAATAAAAAAATACATCTACGGTGATAGGAGTCAATACTATATAATTCAATGTAGACATCTGCATCTGCATCTGCCAATAGGAATCCGAGCTGAGGTGAGTGCCAGATCAGCACAATCTCTGCCTACGTAGCATAGTGGTAGTGCGTTCCCTTCGTAAGGGAAAGGTCGAGAGTTCAATTCTCTCCGTGGGCTTTTTGGTTCAATAGTACCTTTTGAGTTTTGATTACCGGTACCCTTCTCGTGTTTATGCTGAAGCGCCTGCATAACTGATACTACATCGGTATCAGGGCCGCTATACTCCATGAATATACCGGGAAGACATTTCTACCCGGTATTTTCATTTTTACCCCTGTACCGCTGCCACAGCCAAAACAAAAGTAAAAGTAATTTTCTAATTTTTAGATTCATTAAAAACTTTGAAATTCAATAACTTTCAACCCGTAGGTCCAAACTTCACAAAACAAAGCCCGTGCACCCCTCCTCGCCAAGGACTTTCCAACGGTGCCAAGCATGCCACCAAGGGAAGCATGGTCTAGGAGATCACAAAGTAACAAATAAAAACAAAAAACAAAAAAACATCCTAATTTAAAGGATGGATTATGTTTTTATTATGAAGTGTCAAAGTGGCAATATAAAATGTTGTAGTGGTGCTCTAAATTTTAACATTTGTTCACATATTGGATAGAAAATATCACATTTGCACATATCACATAGTATTCCTAGTTTAGTTTTCATCCCCAATTTGGCAATTTCATCTAACATTTTTTTAAGTCAAAGTTTAAAGTTTTTTAGCAAAAAACTTCACGGTTAGTTGCCATTTTTTAGCCAAATTATTTGATTCTCGCGCAATCTGGCACTCGTTAGTTATCTTTGATTTTCAATAAATTATCCTACAAGAAATTATCCTACACTTGATCAATATTTGTGCAATACACATATGTTGATTACATATTTTATGTGGAGAATTGGAATTAATTACTCCCTCATACCCACTAAAAGCTTCCTAAATTCTTCCTGCAGAGACTATAAATCAACCTGATTAGGAAGCTCTTAGTGGGAATGAGGGAGTATAACTTAGAACATAATTCATTGGTTTTCTATGTTTCATTAACCCCTTAAGTTCCTTGACTATGTTTTCACCAAAAACGCTCCAAAATTGTCATTTCTAGTACAAGTACCAAATTTTTGAATTTTTTTTTTGACACATGTAACCTTAGAATCTTGCAGTAGGCTAACTTGAGAGCATGTGGTGAAAATTTCAGAAATTTCCACCTTACTGATTGCAAGATATAAGCATTCAAATTCACTTAAATCATTTTCTTGACTGTGCGTAAAAAAGGGCAATTGCACTTCACAAACTCACTTTTCTATTAAAAAAATGTTCAAAATGGTGATGCTTCTTTGAATTCTTGTTCCTAGACAAGTTTTCCACATGCTTAAAATTTTTTAGATTATTTGTAATTGTACAACATATAGGAATAAATTAGTTAGTAGACAATAGTAGAGGATGATTCAAAATACCAAATTGTTATGAATTTAATTTTGAAATTGAAAAATGCCAATACCAATGGTTACAATGTTGTAATAAAAAATCTACATTCTATGATTTTATTTTTTCTCAAAATATTGAAAATTGAGTAAGATAAAGGACTTTAAAGTTTATTTTAGAGTAGAGAATCCATAATTGCTCGCAAACAAAAAAAACTCATAACTTTTGACTCATTAATCAAATTCATTTGGAATGATTCAAAGCTTTTAATGTACATATAACTCTAGAAATCCAATTTCAAATTATTGTTTTTGAAAACAATGATTTTTTCTAATCTACCGGGATTGCCCACTTGAGGATAAAAAGTAACATATCAGGCCATAACTTTTAACACATATTTCCAAATGTCATGACATTTTATGCATATAAAAGATATTCCTTGTCCCCACCTTTCAGTAAAATTTTAGCCTAAAATATGTAAATCTCTAGTCACAGGTACTTGCCCAAAAATTTTGTGTTTCCAAAAAATGCATGCTGGTCCTTTAGGAGTTAAGCATATTCTTATCTTCATGAAAAGCATAAAAATCCAAGCATGTGAGACTTGAGCAAATGTATAAATAGATATTATACACCCATTGAAGATGCTTATAATATAAAAATTTATAATGTAGGTATGATCTATAACATAGTTATGCCATAAATCATGGAATTTTTTTATAACATAGGCACTTGTAAGTACCTATAGGTTCCTATAACATAGGTGTAAAGTCTTTTACATTCATGGGCTCACACTCCTAGGCTCACATAATAGCAGCCTTCTCTGTTCAAGTAGTTTCAAATTCCAAATTGATGAAATAAGATTTGAACCCTCTACTTTATAGCTCAAAACCCAAGGTTGCAACACTTATTAATTACATTAACCTACAAAACTAGACTTCAATTGATGCAAAAGTTTTTAAGTGAATGATTGGGCCAAAATGCTCATAGCCAAGATGATTATGGAATCCACTAATTATTAATTGCTTTATCTATAAAAACATGCTAAA
Organism: Pleurozium schreberi; assembly: GCA_006891605.1. Lineage (NCBI taxonomy): Eukaryota > Viridiplantae > Streptophyta > Bryopsida > Hypnales > Hylocomiaceae > Pleurozium > Pleurozium schreberi. Next base: position 57,751 of record VACF01002469.1, on the reverse strand, counting down.
AATATAAATGAAAAAATTAGTGCCTCACTTTATACTTAATTAGGATCAATCAAAACCGAATGTGTCCTCAAAAATGTATTGTAAAAAATTGAAGCTTCTTGCCTACTATTCAATATGACCATATTAACACATAGGTAAAGTTTTAGAATATCTACCAATTTTAACTTTGACCTCATACATTAAGAAAAGAGCTCCTTGCTATACAATAATGTTTATAAAAAAAATCCTATAAACAATTTTAGGTAAATGATACTACTTTACTTCCAAAAGCCATGACTTCTAAAGATTGAATTTTTACTGAAGTCTCAAACCTAAATTTTCACTTATACCTTCCAATCCAAATGTAAAGAAGGTCTCAAATGTGTAATTGAATCATAGTAATGGATGCTAAGCTCTAGAGCACTAGCATTTTTTTGGATAAATGTCAGATCAAAAGACAAAATGGCATGATTCTTGTACTTGACATTGCTTACAAGGTCAGTTTGTTAAAGGAGCATTCCCACCAATTCTTCCTTGTGTCTATCTTCATTTGGATGAACAAAGAAGCAGATATAGAAGAATAAGAAATGCTCTTCTCCACCAATGTTATTCAATATTAATACAAAAAAGTGATTTGAGTATTCAAATTTTTTTGGATGTAGGACGTTGCTCGAGGTGTCCCGAGGATCCAAAAATATATCAAGGTAGGGATAGGGAGCACTTATGGTGGGGATTCTTTAAAGTCCAATTGTCCCCTTAGGGAACAAAATGGACTTTTGGTAGTTCCTATGAGCTCATTTTTTTATGGAAATTTTTGAATTTTTTTTGTAAGATAAAGAAACTTATAAGCTTTCTAGAAATATAATTTTTATTTCAATTGGTGACTGGAAGCAAAGGTTATCCTACAATAAGCTTAGAATTGAACTTGGTGGCTAGGAAAAAAAAAAAAAGTTTGAAACATTTTTTTTTTTTAATTTCATAAATTTTGTTTTTGACTACATGAAAAGCTTTATTCATTCCCTTTGGATTTAAGATGTGAATGCATCTTGTTTTGCAAGCAATTAGAGCATCTCTTTGAAATGAATATCTATGATTTGTTTTTAAGCACAATTTTTTCATTTATTCAAAACAAAAAAAATTCTATAAGGTTAATTTTAGAACAATCTCACCATTGAAATTAGTATGTTTTAATTCCATCTTAGAGCTATTGATGTATTGTTATTCTTCTCTATCACGTACCTTTTTGTACTTAAACAATTTTTGGAAAATTAAAATTACTTTGTCTTCTTAGTTTTCCACTTAATTCTTCGTGATAAAAAATTTAAATTTAAAATCTATACTACACTTTTTTTAAATTAAGAAGATTCAACATCTCAAAATTAAGTTTTCCAGCCTTCCAAGTGCCAAAAAATATGAATTCTTCATTTCGAACACATCTATCTTGCAAGCTATGTAGTCAAACTGTCAAAGTGTCTAAAATTCATAACATGCACTCTCATACCGTGTCTCATACAAGACTAAGGGAGGCAAACCATTTTAGCCACTTAAACATTGAGCATATTTAGAGTGCAACTATATTGAGAGGAATTTTTTTTTTCATGTACAAAAATAGTTTTAAAAAGGATTCCGTATTTTTTCAAAATTTTATTTCAAAAATCAAAATTACCATGAATTTTTTCATTAGAGATTTTGTTCATCTCATAGTTCTTGTGTAGGTCTCTATTTTTCCAACTAAAGGTTGGTTGCAATATTGAGAAACTTGTAGCTAATCATAATGCACCACAACTATGTTGAGAATTGTGCCATAATTGATCACAACTGCCCAAAAGGAAGGGGATACAAATGGATTGCCTTTCAAACTGCAGATCTTACCAATAGATATGCAAAAAAATAATGTTTAAATTTCTTTGCTCATTACACTATAAATGGTGGTTTYGAGAGATTTTTGACAAAATAGAATAAGGCTTTCCAACTTTAGAGGTTAACAAAAGTTACTAGTGATTGGGAAAATTTTACTTGAATTTTTATGTGGATAAATTCGGCTGCCCAGTCTTATTTGCCTAATTGCTTACAAATGAACATGGAGTACACTCATTGGTGACAATCACTACAAAAAAAGGGATATTTAAAACATAGTCTTAGTAGTGTACTCTTTTAGTGCCAATGCCATTTTTTTTTTGTCAAAAACCACTCAAAACTGCCAAAATTGTTGCGTTCATCCTAAGAAAAAAAACATTTTTTTTAGAATCTAACCATAGGATCTTGACGTACGCTTGTCTCAGATCATGTGGTAAAATTTTTGTGATATTTGACCATATAGATTGAAAGTTAATAGCATTCAAAGTGGAAAAAAAGTTTTTTTCATGAAGATGCTCTAATTGCCAGCAATATAAGAAGTTCCATAACTTTCACATCACTAATCCAAATGGAATGAATCAAAGCTTTTTGTTCAGAAAAAAAAATAATCTACAAGTAAAAATATATTAAATTTTTATTTTTATTTTTTTTCTAATTTTGTTTGCTGCCGAGTCTCCCCCAATTTGAGGTTATCGTGGCATAACTTTTGCTCATGGGCACTGATTAAAAAAAATTATAATTCCATAAAGCTAATAAGTTTTTCTATATTATAATAGAGTTTCAAAAAGTTTTGCAATAAATTAAGCTCATAGAAACCTGCTTGAAATCCATTTTGTCCCTCATAGGGACAACGGGACTTTAGGGGTTAAGTAATGACCTATAAGGAGACTTTTAAATAAAAATTTACTGAAAATGCATGTACTAGGACTATACTTAAAACATCCCTTTCTCTTGTAGTGAATCTTGTTCCACTCACATGTAATATTTTTATAAACTAGTTGCAACTTTTGTACCTAAGGGTCATTGCAAGAAAGGGTGGTACTATTTCTTGTCGCAATGGGGGTATACTATCTTATTATTTGCTATAACTTTTGAAGCACAAGTCCAATGAACATGAAATTTTTATTGAACATGTATAAGTTTATGGTAATCAGATCTCTTATTTTTTAGAAATTAAAAAAAAAATCAATTTATATTTAAAAACTATTTTTGTTAATTTGTCACACTTTGAGGTTTAGGGGTTTTCACTACGTTACAAATCCCCAAATTTAATGATCTGGAGTTGAAGCTTTCATGGTCAATTTGAATAGTAGGAAATCATGTATGTACCAAAGAAAATTTGAAAATATGTTATTTTATGTCCTCCACATGAGTACAAACAACACTCCCATTGCACGCCATTTTTGAACATTGAAGATGGTTCTTAGATCATTTTAGACCAAAAATTGTAAATTTGGGAAGAGTTGATGGTGATGGTGAAACCTCATCACCATCAACTCTTCCCAAATTTACAATTTTTGGGTTAAAAAAAAAAATTATTTTCCTATTTTTTGTAAATTAAAATGTGAAATTACAGTGACAACAACTAGTTTCATGAAATTTTGCACTTTTCTTGTTCTCCTATTTAGAGAATTTTTCTATGGTTTTCCTTCCTAGGGTACCTTCTTTGTAAAGGAGTATACATGAAACATATTTTTCATCATTTTAAAAATTGTTTTTCTAATTTTAAAGTACCCCCAAAGAAAAAAAATGAGTACTGTAAAAAATGCTACGCTTTTTGCACACCCTTTCTTGCAATGACCCCTAAAGATAACTCTACATTGTACTGCCATCTTTTGTTGTTTGTTTGCTATACATAGAAGAATCTCCCTTACTCAATAGGTCTCGGATCGGTTTAATATATTGACTCAGAGAGGTTAATTTGCTATGAGAGGGTCAAATTTAGTCACAACCTTTGGAATGTGGCCAAGTCTACAACTAGTCTGACTAGTCTGACATACAAAGGTCTTATTGGCTAAGACAAGGTTTGGTTTGAGAGGTTCTATTTTCAATCATACGCTTGCTATAGAACTTGAGAATGAATGCTCTCACATTTGGAGTAATAAAGTGCAGAAATAGGGGAAAAGCTCCTCAGGCAAAATAAATGTAATGCATTGAGGGTTCCTCTCAGCACTTCTTGGCAGCCTTGTGGAGAATCTACAGTTTTTCTAATGACGTTCATGACACCAATCTACGACCGAGTGGTTTTGTAATTTTTATGTAGACTATTTTTGAATTTTGACTATCACAAAAATTACAATCTCAATTGAAAAGTTATAATCCACTTGAAATCAAGGATGATTGCTAGAAAGACTGTTCGTTTTTAGATCCTTTTGCAAAATTGATTTTTGTCTTCTTCTATAACTTTTGGATCATGAATCTAATGTCCAAAAAAAAAAATTGTTTCTAGAGTTTTGATTATATTTGTATCTTTTTTTTTTCAAAAAATTTATTACACATTTTGTATTTAAAAGTCAATCAAAATTATATAACATCTAATTTGTCACACTTTGTTTTTGTTTTTGTTTTTAGTACTAGGGAGGATCCAAATCAAATGATATAAAGCTGAAATTTTGGTGGTCTATTTCCACACTAGTTAAGCATTTTTCATATTAGGGCATCAAAAAATACATTATTTTATGTTGTCCATATTCATACAAGTAGGCCAAAAAAAGGCTCTAAGGTGCACACACTTTTGAACATTGAAGAGGGTTTCAAATTCATTATTTGGATGAAATGTCATCACCATGAAATTCCTACAAATTTTTAATTTTTAATTTTTTTTATTTCACTATTGTTAATTAATTAAAAACAAAAAACTTGAAATATTCTTTTTGTACTCACAGTTCTATATACTCCAGAAAAGGGATATTTCAATGTTTTGATTTTTAATTAATCAACCATAGTGAAATTTAAAAAATTAAAAATTAAAAATTGGTATGAATTTCATGGTGATGACATTTCATGCAAATAATGAACTTGAAACCCTCTTCAATGTTAAAAAAAGTGTGCCATGGAGCCCCTTTTATGGCCTATTTACATGAATGTAGCCCCTAAAAGTGTGACAAATTAGAGAAATTGACTTTTAAATATAAAATTTTTATTTTTATTTTTTGAAAAACAAAGGATACAATTACAATTTTATAATTCTAGAATTTATTTATTTATTTCGGGCATTAGATTCATAATCCAAGGTTGTAGCAGATGACAAAACCATTTTGGCAAAATGCTACAAAAAGCGTTTGGTCTTTCTTGCAATCACCTTCAAACACCGTTTTGGTCCAAAATAAAATATTTCTTTTGAATTTTTGTCCCTAGTTTTGCTTCCACTAATGAGAACTCACAAGCATGAAGCATGCAACATGTGGGACAAGCTAGGCATTCTCTAATCAATATCAAGGTTTTGATTTTTTACTCTTTTTGTCCAACTCTGAGTGGTGAATATTTATGGATCAAGAAAAATAAAATTTATTCAATACAAGAGGTCAAGAGCCAATCGTTCTCCTTGCTTTCCCATTTCTCTTTACAAGTTGCAAGTGAATAGTTTATGGAAGACCTAGGGTCATAAATAAATAACTGATAGTTATCCTACGATAGTTATCCTACGATAGATCTCGTTTGAAAATTCATAAGTAATTCAAAAATTCTTTGAAAAATATGAAACAACTTGTATTACATTTTGCGTCTATTTCTCTTTGTCTGAAAAATCAGCCAAAAATATTCCAATCAAAGGAAATCCATGAAAAAGGCCAGCAGACCGGCCCTTACATGAGCGATTTTTTGGAGCCTCTTACCTTGTAGCCGTTCCTTGTAAGCTCCTAGCGTGCAACTTCTGTAAGGGTTAAGTTACGTCCTGTGCAGGGCATTGCCGCTCACCGTTTGTTGCTCACACTTTGTGTCATGTTTACGTAACTGAAGGTAAGGTAGGGCACCTGTAGTACAAATTGATTCTTTCAAGTGTTCAAATGGACCCACATCACGAACTATGAGGAAGTTCATTAAAATGACATCATTCCGCAACTTTGGCACTGTTAGGGGTATAGATGAAGCGGTTGGAAATCTACACCTGTCTTAGATGTCACTTTTACGGTTTAGACCGCATGGTCTGAAAATGGCATAGTAAAAATATGTCATTTTAATGAAATTCACCTTGAACATTTAATATTGTTCAGGCACTTTGTCCAGGACATACACTATATAAGTTATACCAATTGCAAGGATCGGAATGGAATGAATCCTGAAAAAGCCAATTTCAATTCCACTCATAACTTTGAAGCTTCTAGTGTTCCTGGCTAGACAGCTATGGGGGGCTAGAATTTAGAATCTCAGCCCCCCATGACTTGCATTGACTTCAACAAGAAGCAATTCAGTCCCAACTACACATTAAGCCTAGTCCTGGCTAGTGGTACAAAGTGAGGCTAGAGTTCTATCTAGCCCCCCTTTTCACACAGTGTTAAGGAGGGCTAGAAGGCTAGACCACCCCCAATGTAGCCCCGGCTATGACGTCCAAAATTCCCAGTGTTCAAAAGACTGGTTCCGTACTAGAGGAATCTGATCATGAAAACAATTCTCTGAAGATAACTTGTCCCGGTGGACTTCAATTATCAATATTCGACGAGAGTTCGTGCACGCTCATTATAATAGACAAACATCATGGGAGCAAACATGCACAGCACTTTAGCATATTCGATCTCTCGCATTGGTTGTTGGAGCAACAATCGGTGGACTGGTAGCCATTTAATTGATTTCATTGCACTACTGTAGTAAGATCGATCGACTGTTAAAAGTTCTGTGTCTGTGAATTCGGCGTAGTAACTTAACTGACTTCCGGACTGGATCACTTGCTCGATCACTAGCTCACTTGCATGCGTTCAATTGTGCGTGCAAGCCTGATCGACCATCAATTAGCTCGGCCATGGCGACCGTGACGATCGCGATGCCTTCTGGAGCTTGGAGTGTACGCTTCCCTTCGCTTCGCTGCTCTTCTCTACTCTTCTCTGCTCTGCTTTCCAAACAATCTTATCTATGCAGGCTCAGTCTCCCTTTTGAGTATTGATATCAATCTAGCCTCACAGATAATTTGCTCCATGATCTACTATGTGCAACCGTAGGATTTATGTGTAGATCTATGCCGGTTTGATTAGTCTCAAATGGTTTCTCAAAGTACCTTAGTTACTATGCTCCCGACAGATTCAGCAAGTGTAATTAGATCAGTTAACTCTAAATTCTTTTGCTCAATTTACACTACGAGCAACCATGCGAATGACTGTGGAAAGATATCAGTGGAATCGCAGTGAAAATGTTTGCTCAGAGTACCTTAGTGACAATGCTCCCGACAGATTCAGCAAGTGTAGTTATCAGTCAACTCTAAGAAAATTTGCACAAACTGTCTAGGTCTACACGGCGCGCAACCATATGATCGGATAATTGTTTAGATAATTTATCAGTAGAGTCGCAATGAATGAAACTGTTTGCTCAAAGTCTTTAACGGCTTACTGTGCGGCGCAACCACGTGAATCTGTGGCGATGGTGCTGTGGGCTGTGCAGGTTGTCGGTAGTGCAGTGGTGCTTGGCATCAGTCTTCTGCTGCTTGCCAAGCTGCTCACTGCAAGCAGCAAGCAGTACTGTACGAATTTACCTCCAGGCCCTCGGCGTCTCCCCATCATCGGCAACTTGCACTTGTTGGGMAAATTCCCGCAACGGGATTTGACCCAACTGGCGGAGACTTATGGGCCRCTGATGTCCATATGGTTGGGGCCAAAGCTCGCGGTAGTGGCGACCTCCCCGGCGGCCGCGGAGGAGATTCTCAAGACTCAAGGCTCCAATTTCTCCAACCGAATTGCWACTTCTTTTTCAAATGTGATTGTTCCTGGAGGTACGTACAACTAGATTCATTTTACCTCCTTGATCTTCCTCCCCTTGGGAAGATTCAAATTTCTTTGTCTGAGGATGTGGAATACAGGAAKGTAAGCAGCTTTTAACCCTTGAAGGACGGTCCAGCTAGTGGCTGTGGAAATCATGCATTTTGATACCGTGTGACACCATCTACTTTGAAAAGCCAAGTATACTCATTGGAAGTCAAAGTAGTAGAAAAGATCTTCCCTTTCGAGTCCTAATATCGAGGATGAAAAGTTGCAATTCTCTTCTACGTGGATTGATTCTCTGTCATCTAGAGGACACAAATTGTGGACACAAATTGTGCGCCGCCGCGTTCAAGGTTTAAAACAACCATTTAAGCCTACCTAAATCATCAATCATTGAAACTAATAGAGATTTCAAGGAACATGTTGATTAGCCCTAGATAGGGGACGCCTTGAGAGCATGGTCACTTTAAGAGTAGATTACCTTAGAACCTCTTCAACTTGATACTCTATAAGCCAATAAACCTTTGTGAGCTTGCCAATGTTGTCAAATCACTTCCGGATTGGACCACTTTACATAGGTTGTGACTACCAATGACCCTCTATAAGCCAATACACCTCTGTAGTTTGTTGTTTTTAGGTTGGTCTTGGACCTAGCTATTGGTTTAGAGAGGTTCTATTGTATAACTTCAATGAACATACCAAAAGGAAAAATAACCTGTAATGCTATGTTGAGCCAAATATTTGGAAAATTACATGACTCTTTGTACTCTGTCAATGAACAATTTCCATCAACAATGTTGGCATGTGAGCACAAAGGCTTGCGTCTATGAGCCTTGAACCTAGTTCTAGGTGTGTATCTACAACCATTTGAAGGTGTTTATATAACATAGGTACACTATAACATGGAAAGAGTCTATAACATAGACACCTATAACCATAGAAGGTGTCTATCATAAAGACTCCTAGACTCCTAGGCTCGTTGATTCATAGATTCTATGCTCACATGCTAGCACTCTCCTTATTTCCATTTGTACAAATTAAGTTTGGTTGACTTTATAAAGATGTTTTGGATCATTGCATTTTGTCTTTTATTAGATACAAAAAAAGATAGAATCTTGACTGAGTGTCTAAAGACTAAAATGCTCAAGATGGTTTAGTAGTGAAAAACAAGAATTTGTGAAAAATAAGGTACGCGCACCTATAATCAATACTATTAACAATTGAGTATAGCTCATATTTCTCAACATGAATTATTTTTATTAGATCTCATTGGCAACTATAAGTGGATTATAACGCACTTTAGCAACCATTAAGAGGGTAATATATGTATAAGTTCTGAAATTTCAAAATAATGTCTTTAGGACTGCCAAAAAATCAAGCATAGGTTTTCATAGACTTTCATGTTTTCATAGAGTACACCTTGAGTAATCAATGTGAAATCTTCTTTGATGCTTTTTGACCGAGATGTAGGTGTCACATTCAAGGTTGTGTTGATAATGGATGTACATACTTTAGTGATGTTACAATTGTGTGACTACCATCTCCAATCTAAAGTACTTGGGGATGGTACATGATGAACAAGAACTTGAGCAAGTGAGCAATTTTAAGAAGATTTTGAGGGACATCATGAAGTATGGTCAAGCTATAAATCCGGGAGACTTTATGCCTATTTTCAAGTGGATGGACGTCTTTGGGCTTGAAAGACAAATGTAAGAGTTGAGAAGGAGAATGGATGCTTTTATGTCTCCAATCATTTCTGAGCATGTTGTGCAGCGGAAGAGTGGTTCCACTTTTGTCAAAGATATGGTAGATGTCCTTTTAGACCAAATGGAGGATGAAACATTGCAATTTGACATCACCAATGACAACGTCAGTAGTACACTATGGGTAAGGAYGCAACTCYTTTTCATAAAATAGAGTTTTTTTAGAACTAAAATATTTTATTTTTCTTTAGTTCAAAATTTTTTCTATTGAATTTTTGAAGTTAATACGTGAAAGATAGTCACAAGGGACTACTTGAAGATATTTTAATTTTSAAGTTGATGACTTCTATGCTAAAATATTATATGATGAAATTCACATATTTATGCGTTTATTTTGTTAAAAAGTGTCAAAAGTTGTAAAATTATTCATATTGTTGGTCTCAAATCTTCAAGCTCATTTTCTAAATTGGTCAAAAGAATGTATCTTTAACTTCTTCTTTTTTCTTTGAAAAACARAATGCTTTCATAGGAAGTATGAATACAACTACCGATACAATAGAATGGGCACTTTCAGAATGCATTTGCAATCCCAGTGTGATAAAGAGGGCACAAGCAGAGCTTGACACTGTTGTAGGCAAGTCTCGAAAAGTGGAAGATACAGATGTTCCTAACCTCAAATATTTACAAGCCATCATCAAAGAGACCTTTCGTCTTCACCCAATACTTCCAATGTTGCTTCCTTATTTGAATGAAGAACCTTGCAAGATTTTAGGGTATGAGATACCAAAAAAAACACAAGTTTTTGTAAATGTTGCAGCATTTGCTCGAGATCCTAGAATATGGGAAGATCCTATGACTTTCAAGCCTGAGAGATTTTTAGATTGCATGCCTCATGCTCATATGCAAGTTGAAGGCAAAAACTTTGAATTGTTACCGTTTGGAGCTGGACARAGACAATGTCCASGCATTATGCTAGCTTCAACATTGATTCACATTATGGTTGCATCTTTTATGCAATCTTTTGATTGGTTTCTTCCTTATGGTTTGCAGCCTATGGATTTAGATATGTCAGAAGGTGAAGGGGTTGGGCATGTTTTAGCTCACCCTTTGATTGCCATCSCAAAGGCTYGCTTATCCATTCCTTAAATTGACACCTTTGAGATAGCTATTTATATAGAGGTTCATCATCTTCATTTCAAGGATTACGAATTGTATAGATATAAGCACAACAATATTGTTTCATAATTATGTAATAAACATGTTCTTTTTTCTGGTCAKTGTAGTGTGAAATTGTTTTTTTATTCATATTTATGCATAACTACATATMAACCTCATATCTTGAATTTACAAAATCTTCTTTTTGACAAATAATATGAGATTACAWATCCGCACTTGTATCCACTCATATTTGATTTTGTATTCATAGTTGTATGTACATTCAAATTTGTATTTATTTTCTTATATARTTTTCACCTTATACATATTGTATTTATATGTATATTCATACTAATATACATATATTTTTTTGAAAGGATAGCTTTAGTTTTTATAGAAAGAGTGGCTTTCATGGGTTTATTGAATAGGGTTGTTGAGCGTTTTTTTAATGATAGTAAGTGAAATCCGTCTTTTGATGCAATCCAAAAGTTTCACATTGGATTATTTTTCATAACCCCTCCAATTTCATTGGAAGGTATGAAAAAATAATCCAATCTAAAAATAATGAGAAAATCCAAGTACCCCCCAATTGATATTGGTTAATTGATTTTCTTATTCATTTTTGTACCCATATATATACATACCGTATTCCAATATTCGTATTCCAATATTCTTATCCCAGTATTCATATTAAGAACAACGGCAGGAAAAGAGAGGGTAATTTTTAAGAAAAAAATCAATGGCCTGTGATTTTTTCAAGAGAGGGGGGACTAATGCAAACCAGGAGGTGGGATGCCTCTTTTTGGCTCATTGCTCATTGTCATTGTGGAATGTGAACAGCACAATTGAATGCCCTCATAAGGGACCAAGGTGTTCCACTATACATAAACACATCCCTAATGGAAGAAGACAAAATCTTTTAGCAATGCACACATTGTGAAAATACAAACCCATGGAGAATTTTTTTCATGTACTCCATCCAAATTTGGGATGAAATTGTTGGTCCTTAAAGCTACTCCTTGGGCACATGTTTTGTGAAAATTTCAAAGAAAAATGATAAAATCTTCATTCGTAATGAGCTACCCAAAATCGCTATGTTGCCAAAAATTGCAGTTTGAGCATTTAGAGGTTAAAAGCTTTTCATTTACATATACATCTAGAATACCAATTTCAAATTTGTATATTTGAAAAAAGTGATTATAAAATAATTTGTTTGAATTGCCTGGGCTACGAGCCAATCAATGAAAATGACCTATCATACAATAAGTGCTTACCCATGCAGTCAAACAATATGAAAATATGTGGGCATGAAAGCTACTCCTTGCACACAAGTTGTTTGAAAATTTCAAATAAAAAAATAAAAATGTCATTTGTAGTGAGCTACCTAAATTTTCTATGTTGCCTAAAAGACATTGTTTAGGGCATTAGGGTTGATTTCAGCTTTGGGGACACTTTCAATGGTTGTCTATTTGTCAAGAATGAATGCCACGATGATTTTGGGAGTTACACCTTTAATTTGGGCAGATTTGCACTACTGTCCAAGACTAAAAGGTCATGGATTTCAATTGACCACATTTTGGATTCAACAAACTCCTAATTGAATCTAAGTAGCTCCTTCAATTTTTTTTGTTGGAAATTGGATTTGGCCCCAATTGTAAACAATTTGGGTGCATTTTAGTTTTGTTTATTTTAACCCCTAAAGTCCCATTGTCCCCTCGGGTGACAGTTTGAATTTCAGGCAAGTTCTTGTGACCTTGGTTTTTGATGAAACTTTTTGAAACTTTCTCAAAACATAAAAAAACTGATTAACTTTATGGGAATATAATTTTTATTTCAATTGGTTCCTGGGAGCAAAAGTTATACCACAATAACCCCAAAACTGAACTCGGCGGGCAGCTAAAAAACTTTTGCAAAAATTCAAAATTAAATTTTTTTTTTTTTTCTGAAATGATATATTTTTGTCTACATGTGAAGATTTGATTCATTCTATTTGGACTAGTAATGAGAAAGTTATGGATAATCTTGTTTTTCGGGCAATTTAAGCATCTTTTTGAAAAAAAACTTATAGGATTCATTTCTGAATGCAATTTWCACAATTCTTCAAAAACAATTGTTGGATAAAGTGAAGTTTACTTTCTTGAACAATCTCACCATTGGAATTATTGTGTTTCAATCCCATCTTAGAGCTATTAACCATTTAGTTTTTCTTTGAATCTTGGACCTACTTCTACTTAACAATTTTTTAAAGATTGAAATTCAAGTGTTTTTTTAAAAGAAAAATTCCTAGACTTTCAACTCAATTCTTCAACATAAAAAATTTTAAATTCAAAGTCTCTACTGCAAATGTTTTTGACAAATAACAGTCAAAGTCATCTAAAATTGCATGCCAGTGTTCAAAAAAAAATTCTTTTTCCACTTTGAATGCTTATATCTTCCAATCTTTAAGGTCAAACTTCATGAAATTTTTACCACATGATCTAAGACAAGTGAAGTACAAGATCCTATGGTTAGATTTTGGAAAGAATTATTTTTTTGTTTCTTGGATGAATGCAACAAAAATGATAGTTTTCAGTGTTTTTTGACAGAAAAATGGCCTTGGGACTTTAGGGGCTAAATTTGGGGAGTTTTTCTTGGACCCTGCCCCGGTCCCAAGTGTAAACTCTACAGGTCCGATAGTAGGTCCGATGTGAGAAAATGGAGTTTAGAGGATAGTAATGAGTTGCSTATTAGAAATGCTTGAAAGAAAAAATAAAATAAAATATAACCATTCTAGTGGAATTGGAACCAAAATAGRAAATTGATTCCATAGAATTGGTGCTATCTTTTGAGTCCCTTGAGACTAGGTTTGGGTTCAAAAATTTCACTCCAAACCTACTTTATATAGGCACCATGTCTTCTCAACAAATTTTGGACCARCCCCTAGTGTATTTAAACACTTTGAGTCCAATTTTCAGTTGTTAACTTTTTAAAGCCAATCATGCCACTTTTGGTTGTTTTAATTAAAATTTTGGAAATATTTTAAAGCCAATGGTTCACCTCAAAGCAACATGTGAACAAAATAGGAGGGCATGGAAATTGTGCATCAAACAAACCAACATACAGTTGTTTTGAATAAATATCAAATCCATGGGTAGAGAATTCAAGTGAGCCATGAGGGAATTTGAATCTCACACAAAGTTCCATTTGTCCTTAGATTCATGTGAAACCAAAGCAAATGTTTAACAAAATAAATTTACATTCCTTCCATGCTCTCAAATTGGGACAAAGTCCAAGTCATAGCTATGACTTGAGTGAAAATTAGTCCCGAAAGAGCGCCTTAGGCCCCAAAAGGGTTAACCAACATGATTGCTCCATTTCAAAGTTTCTTGACCTTGCCCCCTAAGAGTGTAAATCTAGCCTTGAGTTCATCTTTATCATCCTAACTATTACTATTCTTTGTAAGATAACTTAAGGTAGGCAACCCCAAATGGAACCTGGCCTTAAACTGCCATTTTTCACATCAAATCCAATTATGTACCTAGCTATGTGGAAGAAACCCATTTAGAAACAAACTTTGCCCCTCCATAACTTTTGCATATTGTATCCAAATGGCGTGTTCTTTGGTGCATTGGAACCTCCTTCCACTTGCCAACAAGACAACATGAAATTTTGAACAACCTAATAATAGTAACAAAGGGAGAGGCACCCAATGGCGTCCTTGTACCCAATGCCGTCAAATTCTACAGAGCATAATCATTTCAGACTATAAATGTAGGTAGGCAGTACATGGCTTATTTCTTTGACCTAAAATAATAAGCACTCTACAGTCCCGCTACATTTACCTTCTAGAATGATTGCGTGACCTAGAAAGGGACGACATTGGGTGCGTTAAGAGCATGGGGTGCGTATTCCGCTCATTTCGAGGTCGATTATTTTACAGATTCGGCAGCCCTAAAGAGCCTGCCAATTATGCATGAAAAATACGCTTGCTTGGCTGATTCTGCCAATCGCTAAAAATGGCCCCCCGGTTCTTAACGCCAGAGAGCAAGCAGGGGTCTGCAGATTCTGCAGACCAGCTTGCCCTAAGGCTTGCCCTAGGGCTTGCTGTCCTACAGAATCTGCAAACCCCTGCCTGCTCTCTAGTACATGGACGCCATTGAGTGCCTCTCCCTTACACAAAGTAGCAATTTGTGGTGCTTTTGGGTGTACCCACCTTACATCTGCTACAGTAGTAACCTACTGTAGAAACTTACCGCCCTCCAGATTGCCTGAAAGTCCGTCCGTCTGTCTGTCTGAATGCCGCAGTTCCCTGACAGCACCTGCCTGCACGTCTTGCGTCTCCATCAGCCAGGCAGTCCTGGCCTCTGTCCATCAATCTCTGTCCGTTTTCGTGCATTCCGACACTCCACACAATCATTTCGCTGCACTCTGCAATGGCCACCAACTTCGTCTCAGTCTGCATTCTCTTCTAGAGATCTTAGCTTAGCTACACCTTCGTTTCTTAGCTTTCTGGGGTCTAGCTGGGTTCCATGCCATTCAATTTCATGCAGGCTCCAAACGAAAAGGAGACGAGTTCTTGCCTTGGCGGGCAGTCCGATGAGCACTGCAACAAGCCGAAATCGGATTGGAAATTGGTTCCGAGGGGGAGGAGCTTAGATTTTTCTCATATACACTTTTGTCAGGGAGTACGAGATCCGATCCGATCCTAGCCTACTCGTTCTGTGACCTGTACGCATGTTCAATTAATGTAACTTACTTGTGAACTCCAGCTTCAAGCTAGCTAGGTGGTGTGTTTGAAGATGCCAAGGTACTCGCTAGCCGTGCTAGGGCTGCTGCTGCTGCCATGGCTGGCATTTGCTCGAAATTCGGGTACTGCAGACGGAAGCGAGCAGTGGGGATACGTTGACGTGAGGCCTGGTGAGATCGGGCTAGCTTCTTTCTTTGCTGAGCTTCAGAAGGGTTTATGAAATATTTTCTTGGACATGAGGAAATCCAGTATATATAATTATTAGTTGCTGCATGTGATGGCTTGGTGGCTTCCTTGTGATTTGATTTGAGATGGAAAATTTTGTGGCAGGAGCACATATGTTTTGGTGGTGGTACCGCAGTACGAGTCAAGCTTCGAAAATTCCTATCATAATGTGGCTGCAAGGGGGTCCAGTAAGTCACCGTCTGCAGTGAGCAGTACCGGGGAGGAAACTTTATGTTAGCTTTTTTTTCTTTCTAATGGAGCTTTAAATCACTTCCTGTGAAGGTTGAAGGTTGTGGGCGCATGTACACTAGACATGCAACAGGGTACTAGAGTTCTCACTCATTAATACAATTTCAATTGGAGAAATATTAACACGAAGTTGCAGAGGATTTTCTAAAGGTCTCTTAACGTTTCTCAAAGATTCACGACACCGGTGTGGTTCATTCCATCTTTTTCAATCAAAGGGTTTTGAAAACAAGAATTGGATTCACAGGGAGGATCTAGTGTGGGTGTCGGCGATTTCAGAGAAATTGGTCCTCTGGATGACCAGCTTCAACCTCGCAAGTACTCATGGGTGGAGATTGCCGATCTTCTGTTTGTGGTGAGATTTTTGGAAATGGAGTTCATACTGCTTGTTGCGTGCCTGTTTTGCCAGTGTGCCTATCTTTTGACATGTAGCAATTGTAACTGACAGCTTGTACGTTCAATATTCCTCTTGTGTACAGGAAAACCCAGTGGGCACAGGTGTATTTCGTATGCTAGACCCTGTACTTTATTTTACGATTAGTTTTTTGAAGAAGCTAAACCGTCTGTTCCTCTCCTAAATCAAGAATAAAAAATGACCGTGCTTAAAATTTTCTAATTTTCTGTATAAAAAATATTAAGTAATGAAAAAGTCTCCAGGTTTCAGCTATGTGGATGAGCCTTTTTTTTGTAAGACTTTAAAGTTATGAAGTGTACAGTTCTCTGTCTCTGGAAACAAAGCCCATCACAGGTTCTCTCGCTCTTGAGATATCTCTTGGCTTAACGTCTTCATGTCCATCTTGAAAAGCCTTCAGAAACTTCTTTTTCAGCATGTGACCTTGTGTGAAGATACTGAGCAGGAACTCTGTTCATTTGTATGCATTTAAATCAAGTTTTGTTGAAATTACCACTAATGAGTCGCGTTTTAATTGCTTGTGTTCGAGAACTAGATGGCAGACATCATCCGAAGAAGTTTTTTCAGCACTTACTGGTGACTTCATGAAAGACACAATTCATCATGTGAGAATCCACTGCCCGAAGTGCAATAACCCTCTCATTTAATTCATGTGTTTTACCTTCTGGGTCTCGCAATGTGTTTCTAGGAATTGAAAGAGTCCAAATTTCCCTCAACGGAGACCTATTCTGATGCAGGTAGATGAACTGTTGCGCCTTGGGATTAAAGTGTCTGTGTACAATGGTCAGGTGAGATTATCTTACTTTCCGATTAACGGCAGCTTTCAAATATAGAAAAATAATTTTAACAGTGAAAGGATAATTACCCTTATGGAAAAGATATAATCAACATAGAAATTAAACTACCAGTTTCTAGTAGTCTTGAATTTCTTGACATGGACTAGCCCTCGATTCTTAACCACTTTCAAGTCTTGCATTCTCCTTCAATTATTTCTCTGAAACTTCGGTACAATTTGAGACAACCGCTTCACAGAACGCATTGGATTTGCTTTAAATGCTCAGAATTTCTACAAGACATCGTCCTTTCCAATGATCGCGTGTTTGATATTATGGTGTTTGCAGCTTGATTTAATCTGTGCAACGCCTGGTGCTGAAGCTTGGGTTCAAAAGTTGAAGTAAGTTATCCATGCCTAGACATTAATTGCGTGATTTACCTTTTGATACCTTTTGATACCTTTTAATTAGCACCACCGCCTGCAGGAGTCAGAGTGTATATTATATCTGATGGCATATCTAATTTTTAACTCAAAAGAAAAAGCACATTGTATGACACAGATGGAGTGGATTAAAAACATATAATAAGCAAGTTCGAACACCGCTCTACTGCAACTCAACTTCAACCAGAGGATTCGTGAAGAAGTACAAAAACCTCTCTTTCTACTGGATTTTAAGCGCTGGCCATTTTGTGAGTAATCTCTGACTTTTGACTACACGCCTCTATTTAAAGGAAACTCTTATATTCAATAGATAAATTCGTTTAATTAATCGATAAATGGCTGCTCACATGGGATGTACACTGCACAAGCCATCTCACTCTTAAGTAGGTGCTCAGCCGATTTCAAGGTAATTTCCAATATATATTAATTATTGCTTCTGTTTTCTCGCAGTTGCCCGTGGATAGCCCTTGTGTGGCACAGCAAATGGCGAACCTAATCACAGCATAGTCCAAGCCCAAAATATGTTTACTTAAAAGAGAATCCAATAAGCAATTAATTAAGCATGGTTTAAGACTTTTGTTAATCTGACTTGATTGTTGTTAGGAGGGTCTTCTGGACCATTGTTTGAGGATTCCAATGCAACTTGGAATGAATTTCTTGTACATTATATATAGAGAGATTTTCAAAATGCTAGTGTACCTTAAAATGAATTTTGGGCTCTCATGTTCAGATTGTATTCCTAATGATCATCCTCAAAGAAAAGAGGTACCTACCGTAATTTCGTGGAGAAGTGTGATCTTAATTTAAAACCAACGTGGACACAAAGTGACTGAAATGAATTTCACTGCCTAAAGAATAAAAGAAACATTTCCTTACTGCTGATTTCCATGCACTGCTTGAATGTGGTCATTGTCCTTTTGTTTTCATGAAGATTAGTACAGTAGAACCTCTCTAAGTCACTCCTCTACAAGTCAATAAACCTCTATAAACCAATGTTTTTAGACTAGGCCACATTACAAAGGTTGTGACTAAATCTGACCCTCTTTTAACCAATAAACCTCTATAAACCAATATGTCACATTAGTCTAGGACCTATTGAGTAAATGAGGTTCTATTGTACAACGATCTGGTGCATAAATTCTTAATTGAATGTAACTTGTTCCAAGGTTTCTGATTATAAAACCCAAAACAAGATTGACAATTAGCATTGTTACGTTTCCAACAACAACTCAAGCCCCCCTCAAGACATTGTTTTGTGTAGGATGTGGTCACGGTTTGCATTCAAAGAGGGTGATCAATGCCCCCAAGTAACACCAAAAGGCTTGTAGTCTACATGGATTCATCGTACGTCTTCCGAGGAATTGCTTGTCATCTCATCATTAAAGAGTTTGAATGTTTGTAGAAGAGATGCCATTCAAGAGACATCAATATCCTCCTGAGATATGTGCATACATTCACTACGAGACAAAGGGGTGTTTTAAGTATAATCTTAGTAGTATAGACCTACAAGTAATGATCTCTTCAGAGATTTTTGATAATAAAAATATTATTGAAAAAACTTGTAAGTGTAATAAGATATTATTAAAATCTCCTAAAAGGTCATTAATTATGAGACTACACTACTAGGACTACACTTATAGCACCCCTTCATTCCTCTTGTAGTGATTCAAAGCAATAATATTGGGGGGTATTACTAACTAGATGTGTACGATTTCATCGTTGGAAAAAAAACTCACCGACTAACTAACTACTATTATTTTTTTGCAAAAAACTCATTGACTGACTAAATATTTCTTTCTTTTTTCATTTCCAACTTACAACCAAACTTATATGGAGTATTTGATTCAGTATAAAGTTCTTTTTACATGCCTCGTTACATGCCCAAACCCTACAAGGTAGAAGCACCAAAATATAACAAGATTTGTTTATCGATACCTAGAATAAGTCCTAAAGTAATGCATAAGTGGACCCAAAGTTGACAAGCCAGGGATCTAAAGGAAGTTGTTATGATGACGAGGACAAATTTCGTGTTGGCCAATCTTTTGAAAGTGATACAAGCTTAGGGGCTATTGTTTTTGGATGTTTGGGGGACCACTTGTGTGTTAGTCTATGGTCCACAGTGGGTGCATCTACGCAATTGTTTGCACAAATTCGTATTATATTCATACAAGCTCAAAAAAGAGTAAAACCAATTTCAAAGTAATGTCTGCATTCAAATTATAATAAACTATAGGAAGTAAATCAGCCTACCCCCAACATGTAGAAAAGTAATCTGGCTCAAGACTTCTCAAGCTTTCCAAAAAAATCTAAAGAAAAATTCACTGTCTAGATTCATGTAATTGCTACACTTTCTATTCAAGTGGACAATCCACAAATGAAAAATTCTTTTTACTATGACAATGATCCAAACTTTTACTTCCTCAATCAAGCAACAATAGGAATTAGACCTCGTGCTTCCCAAAACCCCAAACCTAGGCTCTTTTCAAGAGACATTTGACCATTATAATCTTGTAAGCCGTATAGTGAAAACTTTCATAATTTTCCTTGAAGCTGTCCTCACTAGCCTTCTTGCAATCCCACACCTCTTGGATTTTGTTTTTAATTGGCAGGGCCAAGTTGAATGGTAGTTCACAGCTTGCTTTTGGGATGAATTTGCGCTAGGCGCTTAGGAGTTAATAGAAAGTGCATTGAAAGCCCTCTAGCTAGAGTCCGGTTCTCTAATTAAACCTTAAGTGTATCTTGACATATTTAAAGCTTATCTCAAGCACGTTATTTCAAGCATTACTTGAGAATTATGACACAATTGGAAAGGCAATTGGATATCATGCAAGGAGGATTGCTATTATGTGAGCATAGAAGTGTGAGCTTATGAGCTTAGAATACTATATACCTATGTTATAAGTGAATATACTATGAAAACCGTTTATAATTATAGGGTGTATGTGTTATAAATACCCATATTATAGGTGTTTATGGTGCATACACCTTCTATAGTGTGTGGTATCTATATTATAGGTACCTATAAATCTATAGTGTAGGCTCAATGCTCACAAGCTCGCATTTTTGGGCTCAAATATTGACATACTAGCACTATTGATCATGCAAATGG
This sequence comes from Pleurozium schreberi, assembly GCA_006891605.1. Taxonomy (NCBI): domain Eukaryota; kingdom Viridiplantae; phylum Streptophyta; class Bryopsida; order Hypnales; family Hylocomiaceae; genus Pleurozium; species Pleurozium schreberi. Next base: position 37,220 of record VACF01002469.1, on the reverse strand, counting down.
GTCATTGCAAGAAAGGCCTAACCTATTCTTCGTCACAAATAGTGTCGCTCTCTTGTAATCTTCAATAACTTTTGAAGCATAAATCTCCTAAACTTGAAATTTTTATCGGAGATGCCTAGCTTGATGATAATCATATATTTTATTTTTCAAAAAATTTAAAAAATAAATTTATATTTAAAAATCATTTTTGCTAATTTGTCACACTTTGAGGTTTAGAGGTTTTCACTACGTCCAGGAGTCACTATTATAATGATTTGGAGCTGAAATTTTCATGGTCTATTAACATAGTAGAGAAGCATAGACCTACCAAAGGGAATCTAAAAATTTATTATTTTATGTCCTCCACATGAGTGCAAACAACACTCCCATTGTGCGCAATTTCAAAACATTGGTGATGGTTTTAAGACCATTTTTTTGGTGAAATATCATCACCATCAACTCTTCAAAAATTTTCTATGCTTTTCCTTCCTAGGGTACCTTCTTCTTAAACGTATATACATTAAGCATATTTTTCATTTTTAAAAAAAATTGTTTTTCTAATTTTAAAGTACTCCCMAAAAATCATGAGTATTGTAGCAAAGTGTCCACAAAACGGCAGGCCTTTCTTGCAATGACCCATATACAAAGCATATTCCAATTTCCAAAGTATAGCCTAAATGTTGTCAATTAGCTGAGTGAAAACACGTGTATGTCTAATAAAATTTTATTGAAAATCTCCTAAATGATCATTAATTATAGAACTATACTACTAGGACTATATTAATACTCCTTTTTCTTGTAGTTAGGTTGCAAAACATAAATGGAAGGTTACTTTACGACTGCAGCTCCAACTTTCCCTTGGAATTAAAGATGTTTAATGCATACCATAAGTATATCCTTGTGTAAATTTACTTTGACAAGGGTTCCAATGTGTGTTTCCTTGGTTGTTGAATGAGGTTTTTTTTTTTTTTTGGTGCATTGTGCAATAAAGGGGTGCTAGGAATTATTGACTAGATTTTAGCTTCACCTCCTTTAAAATTGAAATAAAATTTGTAGGAAGAAATCTTTTTGCATTCTACTTTTTGAAGGTGAATTCTAAACACAACATTTAATAATCACATCAAATTAAAAAAAAACATGCAAGTCTATATATTTATGTGAAAAAAGATTGGAATTTTGTCTATGCAGTTATTGGCAAATTTACTCTAAACTTTGAGCAACAACCATCTTGGTTTTGACAAATAGACCAAAAATAATCCAGTCCAAATTCTTAGATCACGTTGATGCATAGCCAAAAATTTGGCATTCTCTTGCATTTGAAAATGTCACCAACAAAATGTCCTTGCACTCCTTCCTCTTCAATCTTCTTATTCAATCCAAATTCCAAAAGTTTTTTCCTCCACTTGTTGGTCCACATGGTCACGTCTTTTTAAAGGGTTGACCATCAGAAGATAGATGAATATTGATTTTTGTGAATCAACCTTGTATTAGATAACCAATGAGCTCCTCTAGCAGTGAAACAATTATTATATATAACCGGATGTAAATTTATCAATCACAACCTTTGATCTTCATGATCCAAGGGAGTAGGGGCAAGTTGAAAGGAAAGAAGGTTATGAGTTGCAATTTGTAATGGCAATGGTGACAGGTTGCCAATGGGACGGTGGCACGTTACCGTTGAAAGTCAACAACCAGTAATGTACCACCACTAGAACAAAGCTCGTCATTTCTCATTCTACACTGAATAGTGAAATTAGGTTGCCCCAGACTATAGTCGACCATGTCTGAAAGTGTTAGATATGAGAAATTAGTGTGGGACAACCTAATTTCACTATTCAATGTAGAGATTTGGACTTGCTCACTCACAATGATCTAATGTTAGTAGCCAAGTCGGCCTCATGTTTTGTCCTTTGTGACTTGTTTCACTCACCACAAGTTTTATTGCTATTTCAGGGAACCAAAAGCAACGTAGTTTGTAGTAGCGTACCAACGCTCAAAGCAAAAAAATTATATAACCACTATTCACATTGGATATAGAGACACTTCTGACATTACCAAATTGGATATAAACTTGCTTTGCTAATGAATTTTCTAAATACTCTTTTCTTTGTGAGCAACAATCATTCACAGGAACTCAGGACTAAATTATACCCAAGGAAGAAGTATGTCATTATTTGGATCTTCAAGCATTTCTTCAGTGGAAAACTGCAATTAAATTGAAGCTCACAACCGACGGCATTTGCACATCCTGTCAAGCAAATTCATGCACAAAAAACAAAAAAATCAGTATGATATACTTTCTAAGTACTCCCTATATCCCAAAATAAATCCGCGGTTTTCAAATATATTTGTTCCAAATAAAATCCAAAATTGGCTCTCCACCACTTGATGGACAACAACTAAAGGTAGTTTGAACACCCTCAAGCAAAAGAATTTGCAGATATCACGCTCCAAAGACTCTATAGCAATTAGATCTGTGCACAGGGAATTGATATGCAACCTCTTACCAACCAAAGGTGAAGAATTCAACGGCCAAAACTATATATTAACCGGTATTAACAAATATCTTGTTAAGAATTTCTTGAAGTTGAATCACAAGACATCATTGAAATTGAATACAGAGGACGTCACTACACCAACGTTGCTTGGAGAATGATCAAAATTAATAATATTGGAGCAGTTCCAAAAAGAACAAAAATTTGTCAATTTTGTCGCGTGTTTTCAACATGCACTACTGTACTATTGTCTTCCATTTTTTGTGCCTAGTGGTGTTTAGTAGAGGCTGCAATAACTAAGAAATTTATTTCAGGACTGAGGGATATCTAAAATCCTTGCAACCGAAGCTCACAGGTAATTTTGTATACACAACTTGTCATGAAAATGGATGTACAAAAAAAAAAAAAAAAAACTTAAAATACAATTTTCGTTAAAAACTCCAAGGAAAAGATTATGTAGGGTACCCTTGCACAAAATCCTTAGGGTTGGCCAGAAACCCTCGATTTCCACACCATGGCTTGGGCCTTGCCGTTCCAAACCCCTTTGGAGCCTTCATCCTGAGCCTTGCATTCCCATTCTCACGACGGTGCTGCTCGGCAAATCAAGCGCAACCGTACCGCGCGTGGAGACAAAATTCCTTTGGAGCAAGTGTGGGTATCGTCCACGGAGCTTCCGCAACAAACGTAAGATGCCCTCTTCCTGTCAATCTGGAATTCTGATGCTGCTGTTTTGATTTGAGAACGCAACGCTTAATTTGTTTGGTTTGCGCATGAAGAAGTCCGCAAAGGATCTGGTGATCGGTCCTGTGTTGATTCGTCTTCTAGAGGTCGTGTTYTTACCGACAATTTCCCACTTTCCTCGCGTAGGGCTATGGCAGCTTAGTTTAGCTGGTGGGAAATTCATGGAGGAAATGAATGCCAAGGTGGTAGACTAGTAGTGGATCAGATGTCTTTCATCTGAGCAGATCGACCGAAGCCGTGACAAGGATTCGTAAACTTAGCCATCTGCTACCGTCATCCCGAGGGCAGAGACCCGAGAGAGAACGCTTTGTTCTTCGTTTSTCTGCGTTGGATCGAAGCCGCAGTTGAGGATGATTTGAATGGCAGCGTTGGATAGTTGTTGTCTTCTTTGGCTTGAGATTTGGCTAAAGTCTCTATTGCAGTGGAGGGTTTCCTCCTTTGACAGATGCGATGGTGTCGGTTCTCGCGAATTTCAGAATCTCAGTCGTCTGCCATTCTGTGTTAGGGTTTGGAGAAAGAATTGGTGGTCCATGGCTGTGGCGAAGAGGGGTCTTGCGTTTTAAGTGATGAACTCTGTTCCATTGGTAGAATGTTGGGCTTGCTGTTCTGTCTCTTGCTGATCACTCTTGGTTGAGTATCCAGTTACTTTTCACCTGTATAGAAGCCACGAATGAAGYAAATAACGGCTAAGTTTACGAATCCTTGTCTGAGAGCATGTCGTGAAAGTTCAGTGCTTGAATGGACCAGTCTCGTGAGTATCGATAGCTGTGTTACCGATTCGAATTTGTGCTCGAGCTCGCCTGTATATTGGTTTGTCCTTGCAAACTCTGGGCACACTGATTAGTTGCCAAGAAAAGCATTGTTACAAAAGAAGTGATGCTTTCGATGAACTTCGCAGTTGTTTTGATAAGATTCAAGTTTGACGCCGCAAGCTTGATTAGACTAGCCTCTCTGGAATAATGGCACTGCCGCACTTGGTAGATTGTTGAGTATTTTTTCACCACTTCCATGTGCTTGTTGGGGATAATTAGCATTTGCTTAGGATTGGGAACTATGGGCATCGTTGATATCTTGCTCGCACCAAGCAAGATGTTGTCAAGGTGGGCCTCCTCAACGCAAGTGTCTGGTTTCATCCATTCAACCAGAAGCCTGCTTTGATGGATTTGGTCASTTKTTACATCTCAAGGTTGTAGTAGATCTTCAAAGATTCAATCAAATTCTCAAATCTTATACTGTAGTGACCATGCCGACYGTATGTAGTTCAGTGAAGCTTTGCCTTTTGTCATTTTGRTGTGGGTCTATCAGGTTGTTTTAACGGAGTTTTYACGGAAGACAAAGACCACTATCTCGTGTGGCCCAAGYTCTAAGTGACTGACTTGYCGTATGGTGTCGCAGATTGTTGTAATTTTGTTGAAGGCCTACTTTTTACTTGCAAAGGATGATGATGTTGAGAGGCAATTATCACTGTTTGAGGAGTTTTTGATACAGAGAATGATATGCTAGTGTAATGTGAGTATGTGGAGGTTTTTAAATTGAGGCACTACTGACATTGGGATGAAGTTGGAATTGAAGTTTATTATTTTAAAGTGTGTTACAAGTGAGTTTTTTTTGACACGCATGTAATGAAATGGTGGGTGGGTTTTAGGTCCGCAATGAAGCGAAAGATGATGAACCGAGATGTATCGAGAAGTTGATGAACCGAGATGTATCGAGAAGTTGATGAACCGAGATGTATCGAGAAGTTGTTTAGGTGAAACCTCGCAAAGGTGACGTACTTCTCTTCTTGAGATGATATTTGCATCCACTACTCGTTGTTGTTAGTGCTTATGGCTTTTTTTGGGACCTTGTTGTTGATGGAACTAACAATTTTGGGATATTCTTGTCATAATATTTCTTGGTTTRCTTTTGTTGAATGTAAACTATTGCAAATTTTACATGCTTTTATTTAGTACTGAGAGATTTTATTCATGGTCTGGCAGGTCTAGTGAAGTCATGGGGAATGATCCTATCTTGGAACCCAAGCATAAGATATTTTTGAGCCATAGTGGGGCTCAGAAGGAGATTGTGGATCACTTGTGTAAAGCTTTGGAGGATCGGTTTCACTATCCTTTCTTTGACAGACGCCATGAGAGCTTACCAAAGGGTGAGCAATTTCCGGAGTTGATTGTTCGAGCTGCTTCACAATGTGAAATGTTGATTGTGGTTGTGTCAGATGAGTATTTCATGTCCAAGTGGCCCATGATTGAATTGAGTGCCTTTGTTCAAGCTCATAAGTTACACCATGAGTCAAAGAGTTCTACTAGTGGGCCAAAGATATTCCCCCTATTTTATGGACTATCAGTGGGTGATTTGGAGGATGCAATGATGCAAGAGAAATGGTTTCAAGAGTGGGAGTATTTGGCCAAGGCCGATCCAAGGAATCRAATTATTGTGAGTGATTGGAAGTATGCCTTGAATGTCTTGAGGTCCTTCAATGGCCTCTCGTATGATATGAATTCAAAGGAGATTGTGGCCTATGAAGAGAAGATTGTTTCATATGTTTGCAAGTCAATTTCTCCAGATATAAAGTGGGACGATTCCCATGTGCAAGGAAAACCCAATATTTTGAAGGTAATGATTTTGGGTCTTAGAATTGTTTTTGCACTTTAGTTTAGCTTATCTTCATGATATGAAATTACGTCTATATAGTTGTTGAAAGCATAGGGGTATCAATCAATTTAGTTGTTGTTTGGGTGGATTGGATAGGTGATTGGTGAGAAGATTGAAGGAATTGGGATTTCAAGGAAATATAAAGTCAAAGTGGTTGGTATATATGGAGTTGGTGGTATTGGCAAGACCACAACTTGCAAGACCTTGTGCAACGAACTTTTGAGCAAGTATGAAGGGAGGGTTTGTCATGYTGAATTTCCAATTGTTCCTTGGAGTGAATCCAAAGAGTTCTTTCAAAAGGTTTTGCGAGACTTGACAAGGAAAAGCGTGGATGTCATTCAACACTTGAATGAAGGAGAGGTGAGCTCTTAGGGTTACATGCTTCGTGTGTAGATGTAAATGATTGAAGTTAAGGAAGCTAACATCATAGAAGAATAGGTTTTTGAAGACTTAATAGAGTGTAATTCTTTGTCATCATTTGTAGCCAAGTACTAGTTTTTGTAATCCTTGTTTCTTCTTGATGAACTTTTGAGTGCTTGTCATGCATTATTGAACATTGTGTATCATGCCAAATTGTATGAGAGTTTTAGGATGCATTTTTACTCAAGAATCTAGAATTTATGCCATTGCAATCCTTGGGAATGTCTTCATTTTTTTGAGTCTCAGATTGTGTGGTGACTATATTTCCAGTGCAAGGACATTTTGCGTAAAACTCTTTTCAAGCAACACTCCTTTTTGGCAATCGATAATATTTCAGATAGCCACCAATCAATCCAATTGGCAAAGACGTTTCTGGAACTTCCATATCACACAGATAGTTTGGTGGTTGTGACAGCTCGCTCCCAAAGTGTTCTTGAGCTTTTGGGGATCAATGGACAAACATGTCTTGAGATGCCGGATCTTGGAGAGGTAGATGCTATGAGGTTGTTTTTGCAGCATGTTGCTAATGGCCATCAATTTTTTGAAGATGAAGAGAAACATGACATAATGATTTGCRTTGGGAGGTGTTATTTCTCCAAGGGTGATGGACAAGGCCATCACTATCATCCCTTGGCCTTGCAAGCTTTGGGTTTGCAATTGGGTTGTCATGGAGAGAATCCTTCATTGTGGGTGAAGCATTTGCCTCGCGTAAGGGCATTCAACTATTTGTCYGGAGGAAATCCTGTGTTTGATATTTTAAGGAGTGGTTTTGACTTGTTACCACAAAGGGATCAAACTTTGTTTATGGACTTGCGATGTTTTCTATACGAGCTGAGGTCTGACATTTTGTTGTCAATGTTGTGCATTGTACATAAGCAAGATGAAGAAGAAATAACATATAGGGTACACCTATCCCTTTCATCTTTTGCAAGTTTTGGATGTGAAGTTTTTGTTTTTTATGACTATTGTTTTTGACATTCTTCCAAGGATGTAATTACATCAAGATTGTTTGAGAGTGTTCCTTTTAGATAAGTGTTTTTTATATCATTTGATTTATGTTATTTTTCTTGCCAAGTTACTTTCATTCAATGTGATAGGTTTGATGGGGGTTTGAAGTGTCTAAGAAGTTGCAATGTAGACCTCATATATAAATGTTTTTTGAGTTGTTTTATGGTGGTGTTGGAATGGCAGTTGGAGCACTTGAAACGAAAAGGCTTGTTGCAACATGTGGATTTGAGATCCGGAGAAGTTATCATGCATGATCTTTATTTGGAGTTTACAAAACTTGAAGCAATAGGATCTTTCAACCAATCAACGAACTTGAGGAAACGGATGTGGGTGTATATAGAGAATGGTGATTTGACAGAGCTTAAATGTAAACCAAAGGGTGGATGTTGGCACAAATTGATACGGCTTACTATTAAGCGTATGTGGTTGTACCCTAATGAGTATGAGGGAGTTGGTCAGATTGGAAGTTTGGAGGGCATCAAATGGGATTACTTTTCCAATGTTGAGGTATTGCATCTTCACAGGGTGCATTTGGATGCATTTGGAACAGGGATTTTTAAATTTGGAGGGCTTGGTATGCTTAAGGATTTTGGATCTAGTTGGAGTAATGTATATTGATGGAATTGAGGGCTTGGGAGAACTAAAGAACCTTACTAATTTTAGGTGGTATCTTCGTGATGCTTGTGATCGTATCCCACTTCGTATTGTGGGGCAACTTCCTTCGTCCCTAAAACTATTAGAGATCACGGGGTCGGTTGTATTGGTGTCAGATGCACTTGCACGATGCCATTGCTTAGTCAAACTAAGGCTCAGGTGGGTTGAAGCTCTTTCATTGGATTTGAGYAACTGTTGGTCTTTGGAAAGTGTATATCTTTGGGGAATTCAGAAGTTGCAAGCCTTGTTGGGACTTGTCACCCGTCGGTCATCCAACCTACAATCTCTTACGATTTGGCTTTGCAAGGATTTGCTTGATATTTTYGGGACAGATCATCTTATGAGCTTGGAAAAATTACATACAGACATCAATTTGAAGTGTGACGTGCCCAATTTGCTTGCTCTAACCAAATTGCAAGTCTTGAAATTATATGGCCTAGAGAGATTTGTGGTGTATTCAAAGGATTTCATTCCTCGACAGCTTCGACAGCTTTGTTGGACTTTGAKCCAATCATGTGAGGGACTAAATTTGAATGGATACAACCAATTGGAACATTTGGACTTAAGTGATAGCAATGGATTGACAACCTTGGCAGAATTGGGATGTTTACCAGCACTCCGTTGCCTGGATCTTCATGAGTGCGAACATTTGTTGCGGTTGCCTGACTTGAGTAAGTCGAGGAACCTTGAAGAACTCTACCTTGCGGGATGTTTTGTCCTCGAGCTTCATGAGAGTGATATTCAAATGCTTTCTGAGCTACCTTTGTTGCAACCGTTGCCGTTTGAAAACGAGATGGTGGGCAAGGGACATAGCTTTAGGTTGGATGTTTGTCGAAGGAAGGTGCTTGTGCATCAATCAATCAAGGCTTGGACTTTCAGTTCTTGGGAGCTTTGGAAGGCAGGTGAATGGGAGGAGCGAGATCTAGGCCTACCTCYGATTCTAATCGGAAAGCTTGGCCCTTATCAAATAGGGAAGGAAAATGGGATGGATTCAGATTCAACAGATTCGGATTGGTGTCATATAGAGGAGGAATATGGGAAGGATTTTGATTCCATGGATTTGGATTGAATCCATGTTGGCACTGTCATTGAATAGAATTGGATATGTTTTAGAGAACCGATGAGTTGTGCTAGCAGCGAATCGGTTATCGAACATATCCAATTCCACATTCTTCAATCCTAACCTTTGATCTTCATGATCCAAGTGTGTAGGAAGCAAGTTGAAAGAAAAGAAGGTTATGAGTTGCAACTTGTAATGACAATGGTGACAAGTTGCCAATGGGACAGTGCCACGTTAGTGTTGAAAAAGTCAACAACTGGTTATGGTTTGAGCAAATCGTAGTGAGTTGGCCCAACCAAAGTGTAGGGAATTATTGATTGCCTCTCCGTCTTCTTAAAAAGTCTCCTCAAGGTACGCTATTGACAACAATACCAAGCTACCGACATAATATAATTTGGCAAGAGGCTTGCAATGGTTTGTCGCCCGGGGTCTAACTTGCTTCACTATGCTGAAGCTCTCTGGATTCACAACCCGGGAAATGCACGTGATGGACTTCGTGGTCGATCACCAATGGCCCGCTACAACATAATTATACTCCCAACAACTCTTGTCTTCCGATGGAGCTCCAATTGGAGCTGCCAAACAGACAAAGCCAGTGAACTTGGAGCACAAATCAGTAGCATTCCGTGCGCGCGAATGGCACATTCAAATACACATGTTGGACTCTTAACTTCTCGATTGTGGCCGSTTCAGGCCGGAGAAGGTTCAACGAATGTAATCTCTTTAATTTCAGACGAGATCAATTCGTAGATCTATCGATTATCTATTTGTCGGTCGACATGGACTGTCCAGATGGTGAATTTCGTTAACCCTTAAAGGACGAGGCGGACAGTTTGCGGCCTTTGGATGATCTCATCCGGTGAATGGACACTTGCTAATTTGCATCCGTTCTTTTTGTGAAAGTGACCACACATATGTCAATCATCATGGGAAGTCAACTTTAGTGTTTTTAATTGCTTCCATATTTTTAGGTAGCCCTAATTCTATGAAGATAGTAAAGATTTTCACATGAAAGTGTTTCTTGCCACACTGCCCTTCTCGCAATTTTTGAATGGGTAGCATTAGATATTGGTTTGTACAATTTTTCCAAAGCTAAACATGTGTGTGAACAGTGTTTTTTCCCCAGTCAAGCACTACATTTTGCACCCCGCCTTTCCCAGCGGTGATAGGTCCGTCCTTTAAGGGTTAAATTGGTGATATCACGGTAAAATGGCGTAGCATTTCATTGACATGGCATAGCATTTCATTAAAATAACGCAAAGTATGTTAGAATTTGCACAACAATCCATTAAATTGGCACAACATTTCATTAAAATGGCACAAAATATCACCATTTTTGGCCCAAAAATACCACCAATTTGATGACAAAATTCACCATCCAACTACGAACAAAAGATGATGCGTGCTCAACCGACTACTTGAATGTACAGTCCAGGTCTTGTGCCTCATTCAGGGTGTTGATGGAAGTCTTGGATATATCATCTTCAAGTTCATAACAGAAACGGAACTGTGTGCACAACTGCCTAGTAGGGCTTTTTTTTTTTGGCACCACGGAGCCACCATACAAAGTCGTGGCACAGTCACAGTGGTTTTAATTTGGAGGGACCATTATCCATTCAGCCCATGGTGTATTGCATGGTGTACTGCTACAGTGCAAAAAAAAAAAAAAAAAAAAAAAAACTGCTGCCTGGCTGTCCAGGAGAATCGGTTCAATCATTTCAGTTGCTAGTGATTGGACTGGAAGAAGAGGACCGATCGAGGARGAACTTATCAAACTTACTTGGAGCTTCCTTTGAACATTCACTGAGTCGGTGTGCAAGGAGAGTCTATTCATAATTTATGGTCCCATGGCAAGGCCCATGTGAGTGGTCAACACATAAAACTTATCGAGTTACTTCTACTTTGGGTAGATTTTGTACTACTAACATTGATTTGTCTTCTCAGAGTCAGTTTTTTTTTTTTTTTTCCTGGCACCATGTAGCTATAATCCAGTGTTGTGACATAGTCATAGTGGTTTAAATTTGGAGGGACCATCCTCCATTTACTGCATGGTGTACTGCTATAGTGCAAAAAAAAAACCTAGTTCAAAGTATGTTACGAAATGAACTTACATATGGTTATAAATTTTTCACAGGAGAGAAATACTTTTAACAATGATATTCAGTTTGTGAAGGCTGAGTCTTTAAGAAAGAAATTACAAATCAATTCAAACAATGGGTGAAAATATTCCTCCCTTGTAAAAAGGTATATCCGTATGTAAGTTTATTTAGTGACCCACAGTACCAAGACAAAGGCAACATAAAAAGATCTACTGTATACGTAATTGATCTAATCGATTAATCACCAACTTTGATAGATTTGGGAAACTAAATTTCGTTATGTACCCAACTTACATAATGAAATTATCCGTTTGTCATGTAGCTACACAAAATAGTGAAATTAGGTTGCCCCTCACTAATTTCTTGACATTCCACTCTATATAAATATTTATTGTTATTGTATGAGAATGCACTACTTTTGAATTAGTTATTGGTGTAGTTGGGACTCATGAACCTCCATGTATACCAATGGAAGTATTAGTAAAAATATATTTTGACTTTGATGTCTTGGAAATCAACTTTCTTGGGGTAAGGCAACCTAATTGCGAAGGCAACCTAATTTCACTATTTAGTGTAGAGAACTGATAGAAGGCAACTTGTTCCAAGAAGCAACCAAACTGGATTGGAAAGAGTGACGGCAGTTACGCCGGTGATTCCTTCCGGTACTGATTCTATACAATTCTTTAGAGCTCTTGTTCACGACAATCCTTTGTGTGTGAGAGCTGTAATTTCTTCCGCATTGCATTGATTATGTTGCCCTTTCATAATACAGTACAACGTGTCTGGGCTTGCAAAATCCCCTGCAAAATTGAACTGGACATCTCTTTGAGAGCCCACAATCCTGTCTGCGAAATTCTTGTAAGCCTCGATAACTTGTAGAGTTTCAAAACATTATAAAATGAAATGTAACTGAATTGGATTAAGTAGTTAAAGAGGTGTAGCAGACAGGTCTTTGTTTTATATTTAGGTTAAGATTTCTTCCTAGGTTAAGAATGTGACGTCCGCAGGATGATATTCTGCCTCTTCTAATGTTGCCACTGTGGAGAACATCGACTTGACATCCTTAATAATAATGTTAAACTGCAAGTTTCAATTGAAAGCAGAGTTCATTTGCCTCTAATTTCGGAACCCAAATCTCGCACGTACTTGAATTTGACACCCCTAATTAATACGGAATTGGAACACAGAACATTTACATGCAAACTGAAGGAGAAAGAGAATCGCAAAKAGTTGTGGCGCACATGGACATGCCTGATTACAAGAAAATGCCCAAAGTTGTGTTTAGTTACGACTTCGATGGAACTCTGAGAAAGTATGCGGCGATTTCTGTCGCCAAGCACAAGCACAATGAGGAGGAGGGGAAGGAGGAGCAGACACTTGGTTCACGCCATAAGGAGGACGAACGGACTCTTCTGGACTTGAGCTCCAAACAAACTCGAAAGAGACAGGCTCTTGATTCATAACAGAAACAAAAAAAGGATTCCATTCTTGTTCTTTTGAATCACTAGATTTGCACACCTTGTAGTTTTTCATTCAAGAGATTTGCACTTGTGTCACTTCTCAATGAAAATGATCTATTGTTAGTAGCAAACTTGGTCCCATGTTTTGTCCTATGTTTTGTCCTTTGTGACTACTTCCACTCACCCCGCATTTTGTTCTTTATGACTACTTCCACTCACCCCGCAATTTGTTCTTTGTGACTATTTTTTTTTTTTTTTTGAAACGTACGTCCCATGAGGGTTGCAGTAAGGACAAGCATCCCCGTTAGGACACAAGAGGAGGAACACGAACAAGACCACCATGCGAACAATGCACTTAGTGGTTCCTTTTGTGACTATTTTCACTTCCCCAGGTTTTGTCACTATTTCAAAGAACGAAAAGTGACAGGGCTTGCACATGCACATTTCCAAGCTACCAAAACGGCTGTAGAACATAGCATATGTATCTATTTTTTTTTGGCAAGCTTCAGCCCGTCTTTATTGAATCTCGGACCACCTATAATAAATGGCACTCACAATAGTGAATGATCATTTATCCCTGGATTAACTCACACTAACACAGACATGTTGTTGCCTAACATTGAACTTAGGAAAATATGACCCGGATGAAAAACATTTAGGATGAAAATGTGACAATGGGTCTTGACAGATTGCGTTACAATGAGTATATAATATAATAGATGACCGACATTGTTGTGGATTTCCCTTAGTTTACGTGGAAAAGGAATTCAGATTACTTTTTTGTWCACAATCTTGACCTCATGAAATGATAATAGATGTAGCAACTCATTAGAGAATCATGGATTGAATAAATGTCCAATAAATAGTGGATTTTAAGATTTTGAGTTTTTTTTGCCGATTGCTATCAATCAATAGTGAAAGGTGGGTGAGTTCACCCACCCACTAAAGAATGTAATGCCCTGATCTGGGATTTACCAAAATTAAAATAGACACAGTGCAATTGTTATAATAAAGTACATGAATTTGACTATGATGCACTGCCAGGGTGAATTGACCCCCTCATTGCCCCTGTTACAAGGTAAATGTAATAATTGCCCCCTATTTTGTGCCGCCTTTATTTTGTATTTCTTCACGTCCCCTAATTAATTTAGGACCTCTCATTGCAAATATGAATTCAGAATTCGCAAATTTTGTCATACTTGGCAGATAAAAAGAATTCCAGTGTTTTCCCCAGGGGTAAGAAAAAAAGAATTCCAATGTTTTCCCCAGGGGTAAGAAAAGGGGCAATGAGGGGGTCAGTTCACCCTGGCCATGATAACACCGGCTAAAAGCCGTCGGTAACTGGAAACCATATTTGAGTATAGTTTTTGACGAGGTGACTTCCAAGGTGCAAATTTTCAGGTGGTTTGGAAAAGTCTCATAAATTAAATGTATCCATGCCATCACCTGTGCAAGTGATTTACGAAAAAAATAAAATAAGACTAGTTTCCTATGGTAGCAATTTTTGTTGGAAGATGAGCTATCCTGACCTGACCATAACCTTGGGCCCATTCCTGATTCAAGGAAAAATCAAGGTTTTGAAGATATTTCAATCATCTCTTATCTTTTTATTCTTTGTACATATTTGCTTGGATCTTGAGTTCAAGAATTTTGAAGGAAGATCTTGACATCAATCACATTGATAGGTCTCAAATTGACACTTGAACCACGTACACTGAGAATGTCGTTGCATGTCCCATTTTTTATTGGCATCGACTCTGGTTTTGAAATCTGTGTTTCCGAATCCTATCTACAACCTCATTCACACTGCACAACAAGGTTAGGTTTGTGCAAGGTTAGGTTGGAGTGTAGATGTGAGGTCCAAGTAGTGAACGAATTAACCTATGACAGCCTCACGGTTACACTGTTCTTGTTTGACACACAGTATGTTTGTCACATGAATATTAAGATGGTTCTGCAAGCATTCAACAATACACAGATATTCAATGCTATGTAGGAATGGACTACATTTCAACTACTTCAGCTGCTTCTCACATCACATTTTTCACTTGCCGAATGGTAGAGATGGCAGAAATGCTATTATTATTAATTGACAGCTAATTCATTTCGCCAAATTCATTGAAGAATTTTCCTGCAAATCTGGAGGTTGCAGAGCTTGTGAATCAATTGACCCACACATAGTTTCATTGATAAATCCTACAGCCGAGCTGTCTACACATACTGATTAGGGACAAGCAACAATACTATACATAAGAGCCAAATCAAACTCTCTGTAGGCGTACCTTGTGTTGATGCAACGCCTCCTCCCCGTTGCCTTGGAGCCGACAGAATCATGAACTGTTGCACTTACAAGGCTGTTAACAGGGTGGAACCAACCCCCTGGCCTCTGAAACTAAGGTGAAACCAAAKTGATTTTCAATTTCGCCGTGGACTTCTACGCCGGGTATAATTTTTCGCCCTAGAGAGAGCCACAAKACTAAAATTGCACCACTAAGAGAAAGACCTCTTTATAAATGAAGYTTCCGTGAATCCTTCGATTCAAGAGGGGGCCAAAGTCAGTAATGAGAATTCCCCGTGTCGACTATCTCTCTTTCCTGCCGATAAACGCTACCTAAAAGARAAGTATTTCTCCGTTTCTAATATCTCTCTTTCCTGCTGATGAATGCTACGCAGATTCGGACTGAAACTGGACAAAATTATGCTAACAAAATGAACCCAGCTTGGAGCAATTATCGAGGTTGTGTCTCTGCGTCATTATGTATTTCGTCTATTTCTTCTCATCATCTTCGGTTGCAGGTGAGCTGACCTCCTCATCGTCAGACTCTGCAGATCCAACCATTCGCTCCAGGGACTCTACGTCTGATTGCTCGGACAGTGTATCAATCCGAATTAGGTTTGCATCGTCGCTGCAGCAGAAGAAATCAACGATATTAATACATTACTTTTGTAATCTAATTCAGGTTCTTGAAAAACCAAAGCATGCAATTTTTGCTTCTATTATTTTTATGTGACTGTAGAAACAACGGATCATATTCAGAGAGAATTCCTAAGATACAGCTAAGACATGACCCATATAGAAAGCAGTTACTAGTTCTACAAGAGAATTTGCATGTTCCACATATGCATGGAGATGATACCCAAAGACTTTGAAACACTGGAATGGTTGGAATATTAGACATACTCAGTGACACCAAATGTTGTCTTAATGGTCAAGGCACTCCTGTTATCACTTGTAACAAACTCCTCCAACTGAAACAAGCCAATAGYGGGTCAGAAATGTTCTACAATTGAGAACCACGCTAAACCTAAACCTAAACCACCTTCTCTAGTCTTAAATGACTAGCTGATATGAAATGARAGCATCATTGAAATGAAATGATTATAAAACGTTACACATTTAGCATATTTATTAAGAAACATTAACTGTGTAAGATGCAACAGGMAAAACCACAGAGAATACATGATACACTGGCATGAATGTTCTTACTGGGTTCTACACATGCTTAGAAATTGTGGAAAAAAAAATGTAGAAGTCTATTCCAACAGGCTTATATTGTTGCGGCAATTCGTAGTGAACTTACTTCAGAAAGATAGAGGAGCTTGGAGAAGAGGCCCTGGACTGCGGCCTTGCGCTTAATACCCTTCTCCGTGAAGCCTTCAGTATTCATCACAACTGGGCCTGGCACACCCACATTCACATGATTGATAGACGATCTAAAGCGACGTGTTCTCATAACTCGAGCACGTAAAGTGAATAATAAAATATATGCCAATATGTTCATGTGAAGCASGTGCATGCTGGACCATTTTCGGTCCATACAACCAATGTGGAAAGGAGAAAGAGAAGCAATCCTAGGYCAAAGAACCACAAGGCTGCAAAACTTCCTCCTTCCATGCGCATTGGCCAAACGAAGCACAAATGCATGGAAGTGAAGTACCTTTAGCCTTCACGACGCGTTTGGCAACATCATTCARTACTTCGGCAACCTCAGATTCACTTAAACCAGAAATCTTCCTCAAATGGAGCAGGTCAGCAACTGTCTCTGGAGTGAACGGTCGCTCGTTCAGTACATAACGTATATATTTGCGTAGAACCTCAGCATTAGTAAAATAGCACTGCAAACCTCCACAAATCCGATTGCAGTGTGAGCCACTCTAATTTAGATATATTTACTATTGATCAAAGTAAGAGAAAGCGGGAAGCCTGCTCCCCTCACAAAGACTTGCTTCCCTGAATCTGATTTCCCAAAATGCAGTGATCAATCCATCACCCCTCGAAATTTTATGATGCATCTACGAATGAACACTGCATACATGTAATAATTGTGTACAGCAAAATGCAAGTGTCTCGTCGAAATCACCAGCGCTAAAGAGACAGAGTGTTGGACGTCTAATAATCAGATTTTCTCTCCCSAGACGACCACCTCGCAATGCCTTGATACCAATGAATGATATGATSCATATTCAGACATTTCATGTTAATAGGTGTTGTGCTGAAATTTGTGATATAGCGGAGCTAAAGTATAAAACCGAAGGAGTGGGACGGAAAAGGTGCATCAATGTGTACCGTGCTTGCGAGCTTTTGGAGTTTACTGGAATCCAATTCATTCCTTTTCGACGGAAAATACTCTTCCAAAGCTTCGCACAAGTAGGCGTTCTTTCCTATCTGCCACCACATTCTTTCATCAGAAACACAATCAAACCAGAGAGATGACATATTTCAGAAGCGAACGCATTAGACGATTACTGGACCTCTGATGTATAAACGAGTGACAAAAGCTAATCCATAATGCATTTTGCTTTCCAATCCAACAATCGATTAAAATCGAGAGACACATGAATCTGATCAAGGGAACTTTCAAAAAGTCGATAAACTGTTGGCTGCRCATAAATCTATGAGGTTTTATTATGGATTCATCTTGTCATTCAAAATAAATAAAAAAATAAAAAAAGTTTGCAATTCGATTACTGAGGCAATCRCTAAATAAAATAAATGTAATCACTTAGCAAAATCTTTGAATTGCTGACATCATTTTGTAAATTCAAAAAGAAGCTTATGAGAAAAAATGCWTGAACTTTCACGATTAAACCAAGATAGCACAAAGCGCTCACAATCGTGTTCTTCTGTAACAAAGCAACGAAGTCGGAACCAATGACAAAAATGTCAAAAACTTTACAGCGAATTGTCCGAGTGGATCCCTACCTGACGTTTTCGTTGCCCTTTGGGAGAAGTGWATTTCTTGTACGTCTTATAGACAGAAATAACGAAAGTAATTCCAAGGTAGGACAACGGCAACGCAACGAGCCAGGGCATTCGAGTATCTCCCACCCTTGGTCCAGGAACTCTATCAATTGCTTTTCCAGTAGCGAAAACGAGATCCTCAGCCTTYTCTTGCACCCATGAGATTTCCACCTCCTCTTCCTCCTCCTCTGCACCAGCCGATGCACCTACCTTATCCACATTAACCTCAATTTCTGCCACCTTCTTCGCTTGCAATACCAACGACCTCCGTTTAGGTAACGGATTAAATATAAAAGAAGAATTCCATTGAGAAATCCATGGAAACCCCGAATCGCAAAACCTCAAGGCTCCATTAGCGGGAGCCTGCAGCAGCGAMCTCGCTATCTGCGGAATTCTGCGTCGAATTTGACAAGAATTCGTTAGACAGGAAGCTGAGCAAGTGGGCGATACATTGGTTCCGGGAAGGGACAGAGACGACGCGAGGACGCAGGCGTGGGAGCTCCGCAACACGTCGGGTGTTGCCATCGTTGCCATAGCCAAAAGGATTTCTGCATTCTTGCGAGCCCTAATTAGTTCAGCTTCGTCGTCCGCGCAATCTTCTCATTTTCACGTTCCCTTCGTTCCCCACCATGGGTTCCCAGGTTCACATAATGGGAAATGGATGAGAAAACTCTTAACCCTTAAAGGACTTAATCCATTGTGAAATGGTCAAACTTCCTATTTGAGCTAAATTTAGTCTTTGAAATTGTGTTCAAACAAAAATTTTGTATTTTCTTACTTTAAGCTCTTAATTTTATATCACTATGAAAAATCTCAATTTGTTTCATGAAGAATTGTAATTGTTATCAATTTTCTTGTAAAAGGTGAACATAAATGAGTAAAAATAGCAAAAAGAATCCAAATCATTTTAAACTTTTTCTAGAGTTACCAGTAGCAATGTAAATTAATGTAAAAAACTTTCAATTGGGAATTTGATATTTTACACCCAAAACTGCCACACCATAGACCTCAATGTCAAATTCAACTATTAAACCAAATTTGTCCTTTCATATAATTGATGTATAAAATTCAGATGTTCTTTGCTAGTGTAAAAGTAAATTTTCTATTCATGTTGTATTTTTTCAATAATTTTGATGGAAAAATCAAATTATTGCAATTTTTTGAAGCCAAAGGTGGAAATAAAATTATATCAATTATATAATATATGAAAATATTCTATAATTTTTACCATAAATGAATAATATAATGATAAAAGTAAATTTATAATTTCAATTTCAAATCCATTTAAAAACTGTAAAATATGAATGAAAAATACACCATGATATTGTGTTATTTGGATTCTAACACTTGAAGCTTTCAATTGCAATAACTCTTTCAATTTTTGACATTTCTCAAAATTTTAAAGTGGAGTAGGGACAAAACTTATCAAGCTTCATTTTCTTAGTTGAAATCAAAATCCAAAAATTATTACTTTGAAAGCTGCAATCGAGGTTGACCACGGCGCATCCACTTTTTGGATGCCCGGACCTTTAGGGGTTAAACGAATGATGATGCCTTCATGGTTGATTTTTGGACATACTGAGGAATTTGAAAAATCTTTATAATCAATAAAGGGTTCTTTGTAATCTTAATATTAGAAAATATAATTTCATACATAAAATTATTTGATTGAAGATTCAATATTTTTGTGGAAAAAATGATTACAACATGTGGATTCAATATTGTGATTATAAACTATATTTGTACTAAAACTTTGGTTAACCCCTACAAGACCAATAGAGGCCTTTTTTTTGTGAAAAAACACTCAAAACTGCCATTTCTATAGCAAAGAGTAAAAAAAAGTTGGAAATTGTTTTTTTTGCACATCTAACTGTAGGATCTTAGACTTAACCCCTGCAGGATGTGGCGACCATGCCTAGGCCTCATAATCTCCGTCTCGTAAGTCACCATAATCAAGAAGGGATTCTAGCCTTAGGAGACAGAAATCAATCAAATCATTTGAGTACGCGAACCCATGATTCATGTGCAAGCTGATCGACGAGGGGGTTTTTTTAGGCAATTAAATGCCCAATTTCTTCAGAAACAAATGGCTAGCTTCAAGCTTGTAGAAAAAAAAGAGGGTAAATGAGTGAAAAAATGCCAGATAGAAATCATGGCCCTATACACTAATGCCACAATGCTTTCTAAACCTCATTTTATTTGTCATATACAGCCAATACATACAAAAATTACATATTCAAAATTACATACTCTAAATTGGCCTCTTTTAGTTAAAGCCCTACAAGTGACGGAGCTACAAAACTTGAAAGCTCTTGAAAGGAAAGCCACCTAACCATTTGTTCGAAAACCAAAAAGAAACCTGTAATCGACAGTAGAATGGAAGCGGAGCGAGCTAGAGCCCCCTAGACGTCATGACAATTAGCAAAAGTTTTTTTTGATGGCAATGTATGCCATTTCATTTCATTACATCACAATCTTCAWTSCCTTGTTTAGAAGTTAATTAATATAGGATCAATTCATTTGTTCTCAACATTTGAGGTCGCTAGCTAATCATCTTGCCGATAGTCTCAAAATTTGGCACTCGGCTAGCTTTTAAAATAGCTTGAGGGTCGGAAGTCTGTATCCAAATTCATTCTAAATCTTTGGCTATCAATGAAAAAGTGTCAATATCAACCTAAAAGTGGTCGACCGGTCCTTAATGGGTTAATTTGATGTATCTCGGAACATCAATTGCTTGAATCAAATCTATTTATTGGAAGAATCTTCATATTAGTCGTGCTGGTGGGTTGAAACTCGAATATGGTGTCGCCTTGAAAGGATAAGAGTGCGCATCGATACAGCTTGTGATTGAAGAGAAAGCTACACTAAATAGTGAACATAGGTTGCCTTTAACAATGGTGGTCGGGGTGGACTAGCACCTTCGTTTGTCCACTCCAAGTAATTACAAGGGTGCAAGTAAAATAAAAAGCCCCCTATTTTGGGCCCAATTAATTTACCTTGAACATCCCTCCAGACTGATTTGAGGCTTGTGATTTCAAATATGAATTCAGAACAATTTGCATATTCTATTATGCATGGAAAATAAAATAATTTAGGGTTTTACTGAGAGGCTGAGCGAGGGGTCAGTTCACCCCGGCCTTTTTACATTTAGGTTGCCTTATCCAAAGAAAATTACTCTACAAGCCATTAACCCCTTAAGTTCTTTGACTATGTTTTCAACAAAAACGCTCCAAAATTGCCATTTCTATACAAGTACCAAATTTTAGAAAGAAAAAAAAAATTTTGACAAATATAACGGTAGGATCTTGTAATACGCTAGCTTGAAAAGATGAAAAAAAATTCAGAAATTTCTACCTTATGGATTGCAAGAAATTAACTTTTGAATCAACAAAAATCCTTTCTTGGGCCCTGCGAAAAACCATGGAGCTGCACTTCGTAAGCTCACATTTGTATGAAAAATTGCCCAAAATGTTGGTTCTCCTATGGATTCATTCTTCAAGACAAGTTGGCTACATGCCTGAAAATTTTCAGATCATTTGGAATCATACAACATATAGGAAAAAAATAGTAAATAGAAAGAACTAGAGAATGATACTAAATTGTTAAGAATTTAATTATAGAATTGAGAAATGACAATTCCAATGGTTGAAATGTTGTAATAAACAATCTACATCCTCCAATTTTGTTTTTTCAAAAAATATTGAAAATTGAGTGAAATAAAGAACTTCAAAGTTTATTTTAGAATATAGAATCCATAACTACCCGCAAACAAAAAATTGTCATAACTCTTTGACTCATTGATCAAAATGGAATGATTCAAAGCTTTTTATATATATATAGAAAACCAATTTCAAATTTTTGTTTTTGAAAAATGTGATTTTTTTTATCTGCCCTAATTGCCCAATTTTTAAAAAATGTAACATATTAGGCCATATGTTACATGTTTCCAAATATCATGAAATTTAGTGCATAATTATGAAAGATCTTTCTTGCCCCCAACTTCTATTAAAGTTTGGGCCCAGAACATGGAAATCTCTAGTCACACGTACTTGCTCAAAATTGCTACGTTGGCAAATTTAGTAGGCTAGTCCTTTACGGGTTAAAGTCAACAAATACTTCTATAAATACTTCAATTTATAGACCTGGAGGTTCATGAATTTCAACTACACCAATAACTAATTCAAAAGTAGTGCATTCTCTGGAAGTAACAATAAATATTTATATAGTATAGAATGCCAAGAAATTAGTAAGTGACAACCTAATTTCTCTATTTAGTATAGACTGTAGACAGTAAGATAACATTGTAATTAGGGTTTTTCTTTTGCACTGTAGCACTACTCCATGCAGTAAATGGAAGAGGGTCCCTCCAAATTTAAACCATTGTGATTGTGCCACAACATTGAATTATGGCTCCAAGATGCCAAAAAAAAGAACCGTGATTGTGATGCTACTATCTGTGTCACATATTTTGTCCAGTGGACAATATGGTAGCATTGGTGATTTGGTGGCAATACTTTCAAGAACTTGTTTTATTGAATCTTCTAACTAGAGAATTTTGAACTAGAGTAGCTAGAGAATGTGCAAAAGAAATTTGATGAACTTTGACCTTGTAGGTAGTACAATATTTGCAATTAAAGTGAAGAAATTTGGAAATATGTCATTTTTTATACTTTCTAAATTTTTATATTTTCAAAATTTTCAAACGTTTCCAAAAGTTCCTTGCATTACTACAACCTCATTTCTAATAAATCAAAGGTTGGTTTCTTGCAACCACAATATTGCATTTGAATGCATAGGGTAAAAATATTGATTGGAGATTAGCCTTAAGCAATGCAAGAATAAGAAGAGAACAAAGTTGTGATGCGTGAAATTGAGTGACCTTTCACATCCATCACGTTTGTAGTATATACTTCATAGTAGGATGTTTGGTTACTAAAGTGATTGGAAAAACGCTTGAATGTATGTGCTAGATTTCCTCACTATATTTTTGTATTGCTTTTGTCGGGGCTTTGGTTCTTCCAATCTCAAAGTTGAACCTTGCATTCACACTTGTGGCAACATAATCAAAGCCTGAATCTATGCTCTTTGCTTTGAGGTATGAGCATTGTACTACAAATTCACTTTGATATTTCAATTTGATAGATGTGCATTAGACAAATTATTATTGCTATAATTGACTTTCAAGACTCATAAATTCCTCTTTTATTAGTACAAACCTTTGAATATGTTTTTGCAAAATTGAAAATAGACTTAATAACATCATATATTGAAAAAATCTAAATTTCCAACACTAAATCTTGATAAGTGAATGGTTTTTGACTTGTTTGGTTAATTTTATGGGAATATATGGAACTTAAGGACCAACTGTACAAAGTTATTTTCTTTAGATATAATCCTTTGGGCTTTCGTTATTTTGAAAGAGAGCTTTAGTGTGGATTGCAATGAAAATATGTCTCTCTTTTCTAAAATTTATGTAGGGGTGAGAATTTTGTGCTTCAAATGGATGCCTTTATAGCACAGGGACATGCAATTTTTGATCCAGGAAAATATRTTATTTAAAGTATCATAAATACAATTGCTAGGGAGTTTCAAATATGGTGACAATATTYGAAATGGTATTAYATTGAAGGTGAAGTTGGCATGAATGCTAAAAAAAGGAGCATGAGCTTGARTGGTTAGTGCCAACTTTGTGTTTTTTTAAACAACTCTTGTTTGGTCATTATAGGAGTTGAAGATTATTGATTGTAGTGGATTATTGGATTGTCAATTTTTTGTTAAAATGGAAAAAWTTCTTTTTYTRAGGCWCATTTRGGACCATTTCTTAACTATGCTCATTTCAACCTCATATTTGTACTAATCCCATGTTTTAGAGCTTTGTACTCTTGATTGTCTTAGTTTTGGTGTTATAAATTTTTGAACATAAATATGTAAGTTTCTTTTTAACTTTGATTGCGTTCAAGAATGTATTTTATTCATATAATTTATTCATAKGTTTGTGAGAGAATTGCATTTAGTTTTCTTTTAGTAGATGTAAAACTTATTTTTGTAATTCATAGAATTTGATGCTCTTATTTAGTCAACATCTATTTTAAATATGAGACTTTTTATGATGCATACTCATAAATTGAATAAATGCTAATCATTCAAATATATAACTTTAAATTATYATARTTTTAATTTGAAATTYTGCAAATATGAATCATTTTATTAATTTATTTTTAAAATTTATTGATATCCTATAATTTTAAATTCTAAATTAATATTTATCTACTTAAGAGTCTAAAGAGCATTGCAAAAACATGATTTTAGTAAACGTGGATTGTTTCAAGAAATTTTAGATAATACAACAAGAAAATCATTTAGAGGCACAATGACCATGATATTATTTAGGAGGAAAGGCTCATTCTTGTAATATATCTAGAGGCCTCTAGGTGAAAGAATCGTGAAAGTCTAGTGTAGTTTTTTTTAAACTCTTATTACGAACATACATAAATAAAAGTTGTCAATTATGAGTTGGTCTTATTTTAGAATATGCCACTAGATTTACAATACATTTTTATGTGTACAAAGTCTATCTAACATAATAAAATTCTATCAAACTCTTTTGATCCACAAATTTCTTTAAATTGAATTAAAATGTAGGAATTCCATATTTTTTTTTATGCACTTCTATTGCTGGTTCTAACTATACTTGTATCATACAAAAATCAAATGCCTTTTTTTGTATAGTTCAAGCATTAATCTATAACAATGTATTTGTACATCTTCTATGTTTACTTCAAAATGCTATTAAAAGTGGCATYATTTACAATTTCACTTAGCTAAGTTGATATTCTATACAAAGACTAAGTTGATTAGAAATCTGTTGCTTTGAACATTTTTCAATTRAAATAGCATGAACCATTTTTTGTAAATCTTCATAAAATTTTGAATAATGAATTGATGAATTGATGATGAAACTTTATAATATAGATATTTTATTCTTGGTGTTGATCTAGAAGAGATTCAAGGTTTGACATATATAATGGAACGCATGCATGGTTCTCAAAGAACAACATATAAATATTCTCTTGAACCAACTTTTGCGGTATTCTTACAAAAGATGAGCTAAAGGATTGTGATAAGAATGAGTGGAGATCTTTTTTTCAAAGGTTTTGAAGCATGCTTTTAAGAAATTATAAYAGTTATGTAGCCCACATTAATCTTATAGGTACTTTTAGTTAAATGAAAAATACATATTTTATAATTATAAGTTACACATAACAATTTTATTACACTTGTTTGATAATTTCAGAAATTGATGAAAAAACATATTCAATGTAACAAAGTGGATTAGTGCAACTATAAACACAACATTTTTCTTAAACCTTGAATAAAAATATATATATATATATATATATATATGACTTACAATATAATGAAAAACACATAGTTTTTGGAACAAAAATTCAATGATTAGGTCCCATTTTGAATAAGATCTATAATACAAAAAAATAAATGAAGTTAATCCTACAATTATAGAATCCATGTTTTTCAATACAACAATATTCATAGAAATTGATATAGATTGTTAAAGAATGAATTATCTTGGAAGGGTGAATGGTAGGTATACACGAGATTTCTAAAACACATCATTTGAAAATGAAATCAATTTGGCCTTAAAATGGATATGAATAAACCAAATCAAAATCCTAATTTAAAAGATTTATATCTTCACGAATTGAGTGCTAACAACGATGCATATATACAAAACATCATTACACCAAAGAATCATTCAAACACGGTATTATATTCWCCACCTAGCAACAATGAAAAAATAAATCTAGAAGATGCAGAAAAACGGCGAAAAACTTTGATTTCTGCAGCAACAACTAAAGAMATTTCAAAACTTGAGTGGAATAGTCATGAAAATAATGAAATTGATTATTTGGAAGAAGAAGAGCCAAAAGAAGTAGGAACACAAATAGAAGTGGCATTGTTGGATTGCTATAGGTTTTCACCTCCTTCAAATCCTAATAATGTTG
This sequence comes from Pleurozium schreberi, assembly GCA_006891605.1. NCBI lineage: Eukaryota > Viridiplantae > Streptophyta > Bryopsida > Hypnales > Hylocomiaceae > Pleurozium > Pleurozium schreberi. The sequence goes on along the minus strand of VACF01002469.1, from coordinate 11,389 downwards.
AAACATATTGTTTAGAAATTAATGACCAAAATAATGAAATTAAAGAAAACGGTCATCAATTAGTAGAAATAATATCACAGAAAGGAACACAAATTGATGTAGGATTATTAGATCTCTACAGTTTATCACCTCGCTTTATACATGAACGTAAAGATGACTTTTTACAAAATAAAGAAGAAAATCAATTAGAAGATGATACACAAGGATTGACTGGACTTGCTTTGTTAGCAGGTTCTACTAATGTGAGTCCACAAAGTAGTCCTAGGAATCATTCAAAACCAAAYACATTAGGATTAGTTGAAGAAAAACATTCAATTAATCAACTTGAATTGATAAGTCCAAAATCAAAATGGAATTTGAATTTAGAAAAAACTTTAATTCATCAATCACAGCCAAAGGTTGTTAACTCAAGACCAAGGTCTAGTGTAGAAAATTCTTTAATCAATCAAACTAAGTGGGTGGTGCTAAATTCAAACAAGAATGATAATATTAATAACATTGATGAAAAAAAGAAAACTGATTTACAATTTGAAATTGAACCACAAAGTGGATTTTCAACAAATCCTACTTTCAATATGCAATCCAATAATGTTTTCWGTAATTCTTATAAAGATTATTATATCTCAAAACCTTTGAATGGTACAACACGGGAGGCCACTAGTAACTCTACAACATCATTGGTGTGTAATAAAATAGAATCAGAGAAAGAATTGAAATTAAAACATAAGGCATTTGAAGATCTATTGTTTAGAAATGAACATGATTTTACTACATCTACTTTGCCGAAAACTCCTCGCAAAAGTTCCTTGCCAAAGTTTGATTACAAAAAACAATGCTTTCTTGAAGATGGTGAAGCAATGCAAGAAAAAACAAGTGAAAAGGCAAATGAAAGAGTTTCAAAGAATGAAGGTAATGAATAGGCTTTAGAGTATAATGCAAGTGAGTAAATTGATTGGATTGGATTCGCTTTTAAAAGAGAAAAAAATATGTTATTTATTTGCATGTTATTTATCCTTCAAAATTGGGCCTTGATAATCGATAGCTATAGAAAATTTAAATAAAGTTYCATTTATTCAAATGTCAAAATATCTTTTAGAATGATATTGAATGAAATTTTAGATGATTTACTAGACACTAAAACAAACTTCAATTTTACTATGATGCAGTGATATAAAAGCGTATTTATCTTATTTTGCACATGACTTGTGTGTATTATGCACTGCAGGAGATTGTAAAGAATGGTTTCGAGAGAGGTTATGGTGCTTCCTATTTGAAAACCTCAGTCGAGCAGTTGATGAGCTATATTTTCTTTGTGATCTCCAAGGTACTTCAGAAAAGATGAATGAAGCAATTCTATTTTTAGAAGAAGCATGCCAAGATTTTAAAGAACTAAAATCTAGTATTGGTGTTGATAAAACCAATACTTATTCTAATGTAACAAAATCAAATGGAGAGACTAGCAAATCAAATGTTGATATGAAAGGTACTGAAAAGAAATTGAAGATTCAAAACATTGAGAAATTAAACTGAAATTTTGTTTTGAAATAAAATAGCACTAAATTTATTAGTCATTTTGGAACTCACTATAATTTGTAGAAATTTACCATTTTGAATTTGTGATTTTTTCCGTATGATATTTACATAAGTTGTATAGGTTTGGCTAAGGGGAAAATAGGAAAATGGATGGATGAACTTCGTCATGTACAATTTTCAAAAAATATGACAACAACTACTTTGGTTGTTTTAGAAATTGCCAAGGTATGTCGTCAAGTTCTTGACTAAAATACAAAATCAATTTTCATGGTCAGTTCTTTTTACATATTTTGCAATAATGATGATTTGAAATAATATTCATTTCTGAACATTATATTTTTAAGTAAGTTGGTCTTTGCATGCTATGATATACAACCCTTTTTTTGTCACAATGCATGGATGTGCACCAGTTCAAATCTTTGGAATTTGAACTTGCTCAATGGAAATCAAACTTGCTGTGGACATTACTTTATTGAATAAGATATGTCTTTAAAGTATCAACATTCATTAAAAAARGCTACCCCAAGTTCATTTCTACATGCCTATATGAGTGATCAAAGTCTTAAATTTCGGTGCACATTGGTGCATTGTGACAAAAAAAAATTAAGTATTGTAGTGAGCACAAAAATTAAAACATTACCTTTATAGTGTTTGTAGTAACCACTTGCTATAATTATGTATTTGAAAAAATATCTTCTTTATTTTCAATATTCAACTAACATATAAAGCGATTCTTAGTGTTTGGAAGGAAAACAATCAGAGCTRCATGTTGCTCGCCAACTAGGCCTTCTTGACTATGTAGCGGCAACAATTCCTTTGCGTCAAGATCCAACTACCACCTTGGGTTTGCTGCAAATTCAAAAAAAACTTTTATATCTTCCAGCCAATCGAAGCTATTTTATTATTCGTAATTTGCTTCCTCCTTTGGTTCCTATGCTCTTGTCAAGTTTGGAAATATTTAATTCTTTTGGCAATTTTAATCAAGAGTCCAATTTTTTATTTTCTAATCAAGAAATACATGAATCCAATGATGATCAAATAAAGAGAACTAAAGAATTAAATGAGTTACAAGAAATCTTAGAAGGATTATTGAATTGTACTATATCTATTATGGAACATTCATGCATTGATAAAAATCAATTAAGTATACAAGATGATTTAGTTGATTTACTTGTTGCTTGTGGACTTATACATCAACTACAAAATCTCTTCAATGTATTTCATTGGCAACAAGGCAATCAAGCTTCTATTCCAAAACCCATCATCTTTAGTCTAAAATTGATAGAAGTTTTAACWGGGTCAAAAAGAAAATCCCTCACAACAACTCATGAAGAACCTATCAACATTTTTGTACACAAATCTTGTATGAAGCAAAATCAATCTAATATCCATATAAAAGAATCTACAAAGGAAACTGTTTTTACATCTATACCCATAGACATCAATCATAGTAGAGATATAATTAAAAAATCAAAGGAGGACGTATATAAATTTAGTGGAGGAATTCCACGAATTTATATATATATATATATATAAAATTTCAAAATATAGATTATTTTTGTAATGATCTATATTGATATGCATTATATTTATAAATTATTTACAATAATTTTTAAAATATTCAATATTAATTTAATTAGTTTAATTAGTTTTAATGTGTGATTCAGGCAATAAATGCATTACCACCAAATTTCAATGAAGTTGTAATAATATTGTTGCAAGCTCTCAATAATGTTGCAAGGCTTGATCTTTCACTTGTTCAAAACAAATTGGTATATTTTTTCACTGTTTTAATTTTTCTATTTTTGCATTCCATTTTTTCTACCTATATACCATCTAAAGTCTTACTTTTAATCCCAAKAAATATTTCATGCTAATTTTTATATCTCTACATTCATTCAACTATATATATAGCTCTACATTTCWAAGTTTAAACAACTTCAAAGCAYTTTTTTTGTGGGGTGGGGGTGGCAGCTTATAGAGTCTTTCAAATGAATGAGAATTAGTTTTTACAAAGGATTGTATATGAAACATTCAATAAAAATGATGTGGTTGATTTGAAAGCCTTTACTAATGAATACTTAAAATTGCTTTATAGGCATTACCAGATGTATGCCTTGAATTCTATCAACTCATGAGTTTTTTATTAACATATTCTACTACCAATTGGAAGAGTAACATTGATGAGGTAGATTTCTCATGCTTTACATTTATAACATATTTTGTTTGTTGTAACTTTAAGGCAAAAGCATACTATTATGAACACTTAAGCCCCATCACAAATTGAATGCATCAAATGCTCCATTTGCAAGTTTGCACCTAAATACCCATTTTTGTTCAAACTAGACCCTCCCTCCTAAATCATTCTTTAACAAATTCATGATTGACCTTCATATCAAAAAATTTAAGCAAACATCTTCTTTGTAATTTGTATAAATAACACTTCTAGAAAAACAAGATAGGAAATGCAAGTTCTTAAAACGCTTAAAATTCATCAAAGGTGTTAAACATTGAAATGAACAATTAAAATGAATTAAGAAAAATTAGTGTGAATATAAAAAATGATATCCTATTTATTTCCCAAAATTGTGTCGAAATTATCAAAAATACTCTCATTGTAATAAATTCCTAAAATTAGTATGCATAATGCACTATCATGAAGCAATCTTTAGTGCAAAGTTTTTCATATAAACTGTGTAAAAATTATCACATAAATATTCATAGTATAATTATGTATCTTAAATAGAATTGATTTGCTTTAAAAAAATTTATCTCAAATTCAATTTGCATTTAGTATTGGGAATTTTCAAAGTTTTATTTATAGTGTAAATGGTGCACTAAGACAATAAAGTTGGTGAATTATAGTATGCACGTAGCTTATACACAAGACATAATAAAATTTTATTCAAAAATTTGATGATGTTTATTACAACTTAAAACTTTTACTAAATGTTTTTTTTAAATACAATATAATCTTGAAAATTATTTTCTTCAATGTCTTATATGCACTATGGCACCTCTAAGTCAATGTTGTTTTATAAGTCAATTTTTTCTTAGAGAAGTCCCACATGTAACTTGAACCCTACTAATTAAATTTTCATAAGTAAAAATTCCTCAAAATCAACAAAGAAATTTGCATACTAAATATTACAATGAATAATCAAATGGCATTCCACAAACTCCCAAATGCACCCTATAATGCATTTTAAATTTCTACATGCAATTCTTTCATAYTAAATCATCATATTATTAAAGTATGAATATATGAAGAAAATTTAGTTGATGTGCGTTTACTTTGTTTGAATGAAGAAAACATCCCATTAAATTTTAAAATTGATAGAATGTGAATATATAAATACATATACATATGAGGTTTGCAAAGTACATAACACAATTTTTTCTGACAATGCAACACAAGACAATGCTTTGAAAAGACTCTCAAATCAATTATTCAATCAATTTTTAAGAAATTAATAAATTATATATATGATACACATATTTTAAGTATGATCTTGCATACAAAGGAATAATAAGTGTGTTTTGTTCACTTCAATCTCTTATTTTTGTCAAAACTTTTGAAATTGCTTCTACATATTCTTATACTAAGGTATTGTAAGATCCTACGATTGAATATGCAATAAAAATAAAACGTGAAAGTAATGCCTTTATGTTTGTAATAAAAATAATACTTTTGTGTGGGTTTTATTCTYACAAATGTAGTCATGAAGTTTAGTCAAGTGTGATTAAACCCTAAGTGCCTAAGCTTGCTTAGTAGTATGCATACTAGTTTTGAGTGTGAACTTGCATAGGAGTTGTGAGATCACTACACAAGAAATTTAAGTATCCAATTTTAACATGCTGCCTTTCTCCTCAATTTTTAAGCAACAATGTGCATATACAAGTTTTTGGGATTGGAGGTGACATGAACAACTAAAAAGTGTATTAGGACACTAAACAGTATGCACTTTCCAAAACCTTAAGTTCAAATAAAGAGCTAAGTATCAAACATTTCATTCGACAATCCACCTTACAATTATTGAAATGCATTTTTTTATACGCACAAAAATCACGAATAACTCCAAATCAACACTTGAATGTTCAAATTTCCAATTGTGAAAACATGAATACACTTTCTATTTGAACCATTTTCAAAGAAAATTGATAAGTACAATTTTAAAAAGCTCAAATCAAGTAAAATTGGCAAACTTTGCACAAAGCCAAGAAATGAAGTAAAATTGGGAAGCTTTACACTTTTACTAATGACACATATATGCCTTTAAGGACCTCTCAAAAATCAAATATTTACCTTTTCCATTGAAAAATAAAGCTTTCAATAGTTAACCTTCAATATTGCTTATAATTTTTTTAAACATTCAAAGGGTTTTAATTGCCCATACAAAAATAAATCTTGAAAATTTAGATCAACCATATATGGTCAATTAGGCATTTAGGGATTAATTCCTAAAAAGTCTTGCGTCCCAAAATGGATGTGCATTAGTCAAACTTGATTGTGACTTTCAAAGTGTTTATTTTTGGTTTAGATTAAAACTTAGATGATGAAGCTTTATAGGCTTTTGCTCTAATCCATTTCAAAATTCTGGACAACTCCAAAAATTCAATGAGTTATTCCAACTATGAAGTCCATGTGTTACAATTAAAACAACATAATATTGTGTATACTTCATTTGTATATAATTTGAAAATTAACTTTCAAATTAAAATTATAAGATATTGATTTTAATTCTAACCTTCAAATTTGGTCAAAATCTCATACCATTCTAATGTAGATATTCTAATTGATATAGTTACACTTAAAAAAATAAAAAATAATTGGTATTTTTTCCCCTAATTGTATTTATATATACATGAAAATTATAAAAATTTATCAATCAATTATGTTAGAATAGATTTAAGTTGATGATAGTGATTTGATTTTTAAATCATTTCCAAGTGTGTTTTGGATGTAAAAAACAAAAATTATTTGAAAAATTTTCACAATATTTTTCATGACAAATTTTAATTAGTAAAAAAAGTTAGGTGTCACTTATTTTTATGTTACTTTTAATGTTACAACTAACGTCTTGATGATATATCTCAATCATGTCATTGTTGACATAGAAGCAAGTGGACATCACAAAAAATGCATCAAATAGAACATGTATTTCTTCTAGTGGTTGCAGCTTGGAAGTCAACATTGAGGAGGGTATGTGTCACAATGACAATGAACTCCAAATCGGTTGTTGTCCAACTTTGTGATCRTGGAGAGTTTGCCATTCTGTTGTATGACATTGACTCCCATTCTAGACATACATGTACTTTCAATAATATTTTACTAAAACTTTCCTAAAAGATCATCCACTAAGAGGACTACATTACTAGGACTCTTAAAACACCCATTTCTCTTGTAGTTAACTAGTGACGTTTGATCACTAACTCCCATACTAGACATACATGTGCTTTCAGTAATATTTTACTAAAAATCTCCTAAAAGATCATTACTTAGAGGGCTATATATCTAGCCAAAATTCTTAATACACCCCTGTCTCATGTAATTAATTAGTGATGGATAATGCTATGAAAGCTTACAATCAAGTTAGCCACCTTATGCAAGATTAGTGGCCTCAGATTTTCCTTTGACACTCAAAAATGGAATAGCCAACATTCTGTCCGAAATGTTGTTTTAGGTTAATGTTATGAATAGTTAGCATTGGACAACGTTGTGACTCTCTTGTAATCTTCAATAACTTTTTTTGTAGCCACGGTCGACTACGTACTACCTTCGGACGCAAAGAGCGCAAACGAGGACATGACGTCTCTCAGCTACCTCAACTTCAGGACACAGCTAATTCCCAATTGTGGGCAACTTCCCAGAGAGATTCAGAGTACAAAACACTAATCAATCTTCCCCTTTCCGAATTCCACCGCGCACTGTAGATGCGAGCTCTAAGCCTGGCAGTCAGGGAGCTGAAGCCGTTAGCTAGCTTTGGCACTCCTCCTCCGCGACCCCAAAGCTTGAGAACGCTTGAATCCATGTTAAGAATTGCCTGCATCGCAACCGACTCCTCAAACAAACGCCCAAGAGGCTCTGACAGTTGCTAGAAAGACAGGGATATCATATCTGCTTCACAACTATAAGGAAACGCATCACTCATTGTCGACACTGAGGTACCCAGCAACTCAGTATTATAAAACAGAAACAGAAATGGTTTTTTTCATTGGATCTGACTTCTCAATGGCAAGTGAAAGACGACTATTTTGAAACACTCTAGCATGCATTATTTGCACATGGACACCACGTACCGTACGTTAAAATAAGTTTAAAACTGTGGGTGTCTCAGCAATCGGCACTAGGCTTTCCCTCGAATGATTTTCATGTCCTGATTGTGTTCGTCAATATCTAATATCAAGTTTCCAACTCATTTTGGGTCCCAAATGTAGGTACCAATCTCATCTGGGTCGTGAAAATTATTGGTGCTCGTACCATTGCGAATATCCATGATAAGATGCGGAGATGAACAGATCTGTAAAGTTCAGTGAGAGATCCTCACTCTGCCTGCTGTGGTGTGGTGTGGAGTGGATTAATGTATCAATGATTCTCATCACCTTGGAAACCATCCGCCGTTGCCATCCGAAGCAGGGCTTCTTTTTTTATATTTTTTACAAAGTGCCGCAGAGCAATAAACCGTGCCAACGAACTGGGCCCCGCAGGCTAGTGAACATACCCTGGGGAAAAGGCAGGAATGTTTTATTTTTTGCAATTTTATTTTTTTTGCAATTTCTGAATTCTGATTTGGAATCAGAGACACCAAATTAGCTACGGGGGCTAGTGAACCTACCCTAGTGACGACTCAAAATAGGGGGCTTTTATTTACTTTTACCCTCAAACATTACCCTGAGGGACCCACTTCGTTGGCACAATTTATTGCTCTGCCAAAGTGCCACAATGGCGATATTAAATGTCATAGTGGTGCTCCAAATTACAACATTCATCCACATATTGGATGTATAGTATGGTTTTCATCCACAATCTAGCAATTTCATCTAAGATTTTTGTTAAACTCAAAGTTGTTTGGTGATTTCATCCAAGTTTTTCGACATTAATTTTGGCATTTTTTTAGCCAAAATACTCTTTTTTAGTGCAATCTGGCACCAAAAAGCCAAAAAGCCAAAAAGCCAAAAAGCCAAAACTGATCCGAAGGTGAGTGGCCTGCGGTGGTGAGCAAGTCCGTCAGTACGCGCTGGCTGGTGCGTGTCGGTTCTGACGGTTCTTTGGTGAAACGTTCATTACTATAACACTCTGACTTGACGCTGTCAGGCCGTGTAAGTGTGCCATGTTCTTATGGCCGCTGCTCACATCCAATCCCATGCCAAGCTTAACTGAAGGTAACAGAGTTCGTACGTGATTGAATTGAAAGMCATCAAAGTTTACAGTAAGCGAGGGTGCAAATGAATTCAACTACTGTACAGTACTGTACATACTGTGCCCTGTGCTGCTGTCACAGTATAATAAAATAATAGTATTAAGTAATTTTTAACAATAAAAAAATTAGAAAATTAGAAAATTTCATAGCTTTTGTTTTGTGAGTCCGAATGCCACAAAACGTAAGTTCCTGTACTTCTCCTTGGTGAGGGCTTTCTAATGGTACCAAGATCATGACTGGGGGAAGCACGGTTCAAAAGATCTCACAGTAACAATACCAACTAATAGATCTAACTAAGTAACTAACTACAACTAACAAATTAACTAATCTAAAACATAGGTATGTCTCCTATCCAAATTTATTGATCTTACATGCTACATGTAGGATGAGGTACTAGAATTACCCAAAACCCTTAAGGAATTCAATGTCCCAATTTTAAACGATGAATAGAGATTTTTTAGGAGTTTTTTTTTTAAAACAAAACATCTCAGTTATCCAACAAATGCTTCACTTCTTTATTTTAAAGCTTTCTATATGATGAAAGTGATGAAATAGAGGTAAACAATATGTATCTAATAAGACATACCCAAAAATGTGCAAAAATGCAAGAAAAGACTCACTCAAGTGCTAAGAGGTTAAAAACAACTCCAACTTAGAAGGAATAGGTGTAAATAAAGAGTTTAATCACTTGAAATTGAGTATATGAATCTAAGGAACTTGCACAAGTGAAACTTATGCCATATACCACTACTAGAAGGGAGATCATTTTCTATTGACATTTACTATTCAACTATTTGGTGAATTTTTTTTTATGCATGCTTAAACTAATGTAATCAAAACATAAACTACTACTATAATTTAGGTGACTTCTTATAGGAGGGTTTGAATACCATAATTTAAAAATTCTCTTTTTGTTTTATAAGGGGTGAGGCATATGATATTTTGAGTAAAAACTTCTAGAATTAGATCTTTCTTTGTAAAATTAGAATAATATAAACTCAAACAATCTTGAGATACATAACATGCCATGCAAATTTTCTCTACAAATCTTTTTTTTGGTGAAGCACATATGGCAAAAGCCACAACAAGAAGTAACCAAATACAATATTTTTAGTTGATAAATATTAATCTTAGGAGAATAAAATATGTTAAAATATTTCCATCAAAGTTAATACATGAAAAAGGTAGACCGACTCTTAGATGAGCAGTTTTAGAGCCTCCTAGCTTATTTCAATTGTTGTAAGCCAAAAACTTCTTTCCATCAACTTTAAAGCTTAGGCCTCCAAACATAAAATAAAAAGGCATAACCTTCATTTTCTAAGCATGAGGGCAAGGTTGAAACACTAGTGGCGAATAATATTATGTATGGTATAACACTAATACAAAATTCTACAATACAAGTCCACAACATTGCTTATTAGATGCTTATGAGGCAAGGGAAGGGCTGTTTTAGGCATGTTCCTGATGCAATCAAGGGATGGCTAGCTATTGTCAAGGTTGTAAATACCATTTATTTGTTTCTAAATAAATTAAAAAATTATTATTATTATTCAAAATAAAAAAATGACATGGCCAAAATTTGGCCACGTCACGGGAATGTTGTGGAGCAATTTTTGCACAATTCTTGCATTCTCGGACTGCCAAGAACTCGTAGCCCTCTACAACCTCCAAATCCCATCTAACGTATGCTCTTTTTGCTTTGCTTTGTAATAAGGTGGAAGTCCATAAAGTAACCAAAATCTAGAAGCATTTGCTAATACAAAGGTAATACTAAATGCATAATATCAATGTATCAACAATGAATATACTAGGGGACGATGCTTTTTAGTGCTCTATATAATTGCAATTTCAAACTTCATAACTAATTTTAAAAAGGTCCAAAAAATATGAAGAAACTTAGCTTAGATGCCGATTCTACTTATCTTCTATAGAATTTTTATTAAAAAGTAGTTGAAGAAGTCAAACTTTCAACAAATTGGAATTAAAATGAGACTCAAATGGTAACTTGCCATTTAAGGAACCTCCCACCTTACCAAGCATAAATTAGCATTTATAATACAACTCAAATTTAAAGCCATTTTCCTTCATACAAAAGAAATTTCATATTTTAAAATGTCATTGTACATTTAAATCTTTCAAAGACAAAATGAAACTAGACCACTACAATAATGATGATTTGTTTATATTGAAGTTTAGCAGGGACAATAGGTTTTGTAACAACCAACATACAAATGAAAAAATTCAATTTCAGCACTTTACCATTTTAATTATCTCACCTTTCTACTTTGAAGCCACAAATAGTGTCACTAAAACCACAACCTATGGTGATCCCACAAAACATTCTCAAGTAGATGTGGTTCTACGGCATATATTTTTTTTCAGTCAAACCACTTACTTTACACAAATCAAATAATAATGATTCTCAAGGAATCTCA